>JASXSY010000728.1:0-116676 GCA_034509805.1 Sipha maydis | reverse complement strand
ATGAGAATCTGAATCAAATATTATTTCTAAACTCTCATGATACCTGCGAATCACTTGTTCAAGAGGTTTATCTGGCTTTCTGAGCATAGATTTTAATTTTTTCATGTAGTTTTCAAACGGAAATGCACTACATTGGTCCAAAGGACCAAAAATTTTATAATCGTCTGCTATATGAAGTAATCCGTGAATATTATGTGAAATTAAGTGACTACCATAAATTTGTTCAAACATTTCAATAAAGTATTTTAATAAGTCTTGAGCATATTGTAAGTAAGAAGAAAAATCAGGACTTAGAAGTATAATCATTGCAACGTTTAGAGACATAAAATGTTTGAAACATTCATTTGATAAGTTATTTTTTAAAATTAATGGACCAACATACAAAAGAAATGTCCGCAGTTCTGTAGCCTTCCAGCGAGCAATTTCCTCTAATCCTCTAAGTTTTCTGGAAAATTCACACGGAAATGAAATTTTTAAGTCTTTAATAGAATGGGATAAATTATGTATTTTATGTGATGGTAATCTAACACTTAAAGGTCCTTTCATCCATAATTTAATTAGTTTTTTCATTGTACCAAGACAGACCATATGCATATAGTCTAATGAAAAATTAGATACTACATTAAATCCAGGCAAATCGACAATACAAGAAATACTAGTTGAATCAGAGTGATAGTCTTCTTGAACTCTCTGAATATAACCATCATGAGTTCTTACAGCTGGCTGAATTACTGATTGACTAGATGGAAAACAAGTTCTATTATGTATATACTCTCCCTCTATTTGACAACGGGTACAAGAGAAAAATCCACAATGCCCTTTGACTTTTAAGACAAATGACTTAGCTGGTGAGTCACAACATATAAAATGAATAGTTACGCTATATAATTTGTTATTAATTGTAATACCATTCAAAATTAGTTGTTTTGCTTCAGAAACAAAGTCAAAAATAAAATCATTACTGTCTGCTGGTTTTTCTGTTCCAAAATTTAAACCAATAGGAAAAACTGAACTATTATTTGGTACAATGTAGCCTAATATTGGCCATAACTGATGAGATGTACTCTTTGAAATTGGCAGTCCATCAATACCAACAGCAATTTTAATTATATTTTCTGAAGGATTATCTGAAAATACTGAAGACTTAAAATTATAGATAATTCCATTCTTTAGGCCAAAATGATAATATCGACCAGGATTTACTGATAATTATTATTAACTGTTTCTTGAAATTGACTGATAGGAGAACTATTAAATTTAATAAAATTGGAATCATCTATATTTTTTGAAATATGACAAACTTCTTCAATTTTATCTTGAGTTGGTTTATTTAATAAACCACTAATTGCATAATTACTATTAAATTCAGAATTAGTTTTACTGGAAGTTTCATTACAGTAAATCTTACACTCTTCCTGAACCCTTCTCCTTTTAGTCCGCTCACTTATATTTTTATCCATTATAAAAGACAATCTATGAATACAGAATAATAAACTTAAATTATGTGTGCAGGCAGATAATTAGATAATTCTATAAATTAACAATATTTTTTAAATTTTACTTCTAAAGTACCTATATCTCTTCACAATAAAATCCAATTAATAATAAATATATTAAACACAACAAATAACATGACAAAGCATACTTTATATAAATAACAAGAATTATTATCTATAATAAATGCCTACTAGTTACAATTAGGTAGCCAGGTAAGTACCTAAATAATTTATAATTCATAAAATATATTTTTGTTAATAATAAAATTTAATTAGCTTCAATTAAATAATAATTAGTTTCATTAATAATCTAATTTAATTTTCCCAATAAAATTGTTTGTGTATTAGGTAAGCATTTTAAATTGTGGTAATTGTTAGAAAGTAAACCATCTATAAGCTATACAATAATGACTTTTCATTTATATAAGAACAGAAAGTAATGCTTCCTTCTTAAAAAAATGTATACAAAAAAAAGTTAAAATGATTTATAAACATCAAAAAATGACCACAAAAATACTAAAAATTACTTTATAAGGACTTAAAATTTTTAAAAATGTATGTTTAATACAATTAATTTATCATAAATCGTAATAAAAATTTATTAAATTTTAACACACGTGTGCACCGGACCTAAAATATAGTATCTGTCTACAGTTAATTAAATAATCGCAGATCTCGACAACAATGATAAGGATATAATGAACTTCGGTAATCGACCAGCTGAATGAAAGTGAATGTGTTGCAATAAAATGTAACTTTCAAGTAAAATGTAAATATATGTAAGAAAAAAAAGTACAAAATGGAAAAAATGCATCAAAAATATTATAAATTGAACATGAAGACCAAATATTCCCTAAAAATGCTAACAATTCAAAACATAAATTGTACCATTAAATTCACGAATCAAATTTCTGTTAAGACGAGACTCGAATATAAGCATTAGAAAAAAAGATGCAAATGCATAAAGTTCTGGGCCCCAGTTATATCTAAGTATACGAATTACTTATAGTTAATTTGAATATAGTAATACAGAATAATACATATTATATTTTTCGTATTGATTTGATTAATAAATACTTAGGTATCTAATATATGTAACATTTTAGTAAAAATATAGGTATCTAAAATGGTTTTTTTAAAGAATTTTATCAAATATTCATGGGTAGCAATTGGTTATAACAATACTTTTATTCATAAACAAAAGTGGCAAAATTAAAAAAAAACTAATTACAACTAAAATATTATACAAATTACAATGTCATTACTTACTTGTTTAAAATAGTTCATTAACAAACAACTCCGAAATCGCAATTGCAAATAGACAATAGGTAAAATCGCTAGCCGGCAAATGACAATATAATTTCATATTACCACAGTCATCGGGAATTTTGGAGCTTTTGTAATAAACATAGTTTTGTCCGTTGATATAAATAACAATTATCAAAAGATAACACCGGATAGAGGGAATAGAAGTATCACAACAGTCGGCAACGGGAAAACCGATCATATTATTATTGTTGCTTGGCTGTGCGGGCTGCCGGGCAACATACACAGTTATTTTTAAGGCTCAGTCAAACAGAACGCGGGCTGCCCGCACTACTGACCGCGGCGGTCTGTGATGTCAAACAACGCGCGGGCTACTCAGTCTACGTGTATACTCTGTTTGAATGCACTACAAACATACAGAATTTTCGTTTATTTTATTTGTGACCAAAATTACCAAATTTTAAAAATGACATCCAGTAGTAGTTCTGACGAAGAGCTTCTTCTTTTACTCGCATTAAAAAACAAAAAGAAAAGGAGAAAATGGGTGCACGAAATTAATCAAAAAAGAGAAGAGTTATGCACCAAATCAATCAACTTTTCAGTTTCATCTGCCATGGTGATGGAAAAAATAGGAATGAATAATTTGTGACCGCGTTCACTGTAAAATAGTACAACCAGACCGCTACCCGCTGCGGTCGACAGCAGTCCGCCGCGGTAGCCCGCGCTATTTTTAACCACGATGATGCAATTATAGATAACACAGTGCCCGCCGCGGGAAATGCGGGCAGCCCGCGTTCTGTTTGACTGGGCCTAATAATGGTAATAACAAATTATATTATGTCGTTCTTCTACAATGGTTGAAAATCATTCCATATCATAATCGAAATCCCGCGGCAAATTCATCGTACTTGATAAAAGAATTAGGCTAAGGGTTGCCATAATTTCATCAAGTAAAATCTGGACAGACAGAAAAATAGTAAATAAATTTAGAATTAAATATTATTGAATTATATTCCCTATTGGGTATGTATTAAAAAAACGACACAATAGGTTATAGTGTTATAACTTATACACTTTATTACTATAACAAATTGACAATGTAAACTTTTTTTAAAATGTATTGTTTTATAATATTTAACAATATTAAATTATTCGAATATGTCAGATTTTCCACCGTGGACAACTTGGAAATAGCTTCTGCAAAAAGTGCAATATGCTTCAAATTCATTTCTACCTTTTTTATAAAACTCCAAGTAACGGAACTCGTCACAAAATGGACATTTTCTTTTTAGTGCCATAATAACGAATGAAATAATAAAAACGAACAATCTAGGCATGATATAATTATGATGAGGTGAGGAGAGGTAGCAACGCCTGGTGCGTATCACGAAGTTGCTGACATACCTATTTATTTTATCATGAATCTAGGCTACGGTCTTCGAGCAGTGCCGTGCCGATGTTTTGCGAGGCCCTGGACATCAGAAGAGTTTGAGGCCCCTGAACACATATATATTGAAACTAAAATAAAAATTTATATATAAATTTATAATAAAAATTTTGAACTTTATTAATTGTTATTAGTAAAACAATACAATATCTTTTAGTTAAGTCCTTAAAATACAGAAAATTAGTTTGCTTGTGTGTCGATGGTAACTTAGAACAATCTAAATTTTAAGTCGCGGATAAAACGCGTTTTTTTTTTATTCATTTCATAATGGACAGGATATCATTTAAAGCTATCTTAAAACGCGAGGCCCTGGGCAAGTGCCCTGTTTGCCCTGCCCTCGGGACGGCACTGTCTTCGAGTGACTACGACCTTCGTTCTACTGATGTATAAGTCATTAGTCTGTCTCTGTATCAATTACGTATCGATTATCGATAAAATATAAAAATGAAACATGTAAACTTCACAGTGCACATGACTTGTTTGTTGTCCTGGAATATTACGGTATTATTATTTTATATTTAGCCTATGGATTTATCAATTATTCGTTATCTTTAACATTAACATGTTGACTCTCGATTTCAATTATTATTTGAAAAAATTAAATTGTAAAAATTAAACAATTTTAATTTTTTCCTAAAACCGGGACATATAGGCGTCCCGAAAACATTTTTCGGACACCAGGACACAGTCGAAAACCGGTGACAGTCCTGGTTTTCCGAGACGTATGGCAATCCTACATTAATATTACATAATATTATTATCTATTGAATATTATGTATATATTATATTCATAATAAACTAATAATAATATTGTATGATTTTATTCTTACTTAGAAAATAATATTATATGTATATTTAAAATAAAACGTTATTTTATGGTTTTATTAATAATAATATTTTCGTAATTAAGTAATAATAATATAATATTATTATTTTTTCGGTACTGCAATAGTATAAAGAATGTAGTGCGAAAATAATATTTCTATATTATTATTATGATATTATTTAAAAAGTAATGAATTAATAATATTTTAGTATTATTATTGTTACATTTTTGCTATCTGGGTTGGATTCATCAATCGCATAACTATGTCAGATGGAGAGTTTGAAATATTATAAGGGCCAACTGGTTGCTTTGCACAGTAAACTTCCATATTCCACGTATACATAATTTTAGCGTCAAATAGTGCAAATATTTTTACACCATATTTTGCTGACTTATTTGGCAAATATACTATGAATGGGCACCTTCCTTGAAATTTGACCAGTCGCTCATCTATTGTTAAGTATTCTGATGACGAAAAACATTTTTTACAATTTTCAACAAATAATTCAAAAAGTTCTCAAATTGGAGCTAATTTGTCTATTTAACGTCATTGAATACGATCACCCATATCATCAAACCTCAGGCATTGAAGTAGAAATCGGAAACGCTTAAGACTCATAATAACATGAAAAATTTCAACGCCAAAACCAGACTGATCCCAAAGGTCTTCAAGATTTTGCCGTCCTGAACGGTTTACACCAACTAATATCAATAATCCAATTAAACTTTCAATTTCACTTTCCGACGTTGGAGAAGCATATCTTTCTCTTTCGAAATTTCCCGCAATAGATATTATATATTTATTAGTACAACTAGTAATTATACGAATAATCACGTTATCAAATAATAAATGAACATAATCTGCAATGTTTGATTTATTTTTTGCAACTGGTTTACACTCGGGTAAATGAGTTATAATATTATGAGATCGGGTACGTACATTACTAGGCAACATATCTTTCAACCATTGAGTTTTCTTATTTTTTCCAAAATAAAACTTATACCTTGATAAATCACTGCCAACATCTAGGTCATTTTCGGTTTCTGAAATGTCGTGTTCACTGTCACTTGATTCTTTTTCAACATTTTCCTCAACATAATCATCCACTTCATCGTCACTCATACCACCCATTTCATCATAATCTGATGATGAATCATTTACAGCACCTAATAAGCTTAAAATACGGGTTTGTTCACGTTGATCCATAGTAAAATTTAAAAAAAAACACTATCACAAAAATAATTAAAATATTTACAGCAATAGTCACGCGGGATACATAATATATATCATATTATGTATCTCGGACGAGTTCAACCGTATACAACGGTATATAAACGAAAACATGTTACGCATTCATGTATTGTACTTCTGGATAAGTTTCGTCCGTTTAACGGCCAGTATCTCGATCGTACCGAACATAGTGTTGCCTGCGGACCGCCGTGCATGCATCGCTCATGTTCGTACTTAAATATTAATCGTGTAAAATGACACTTCGCCGGCAACACGATTGGATAACGTTGCTGTACGTCTAACGTAGCGGCATTTTTCAGCCTTCCCCCTACACGTATAACATTATCTTCGTCTAAAAAGGGACATAATTGAAACAATTTGCTTGATACGGCTATTTTGTTCAAATTGGTCAAATCTCTAATTTCTTGTGAAAATGCTACCTTTTGTATACATTTTATTATTGATGTTCGTGCTCTATTTACTTCTTCCACACTGAGCACACCGTCGAGTTTTGAATTTTTACGCGAACTATTATAAACAAAACGTAAACAGTATGCTACGATACGTACTAATTTATTTACGCATGAAAACCGGTTTATCAATGACGGATATTGCGGCGTTACGTCGACAACTGCTAAGGTCACTGACCGAGCTTCGGGTATTTCTATATTTAAACTGTTTTCGTTTTTATTTGATTTGAGCCAATCTTTTTCGTCTTTTATTAACCAATTGGGGCCGTACCACCACAACGGTATGTTAGTTAGTCTTGACGGACAACAACCTCTAGAAATAATGTCCGCTGGATTGTCTTTCGTATCGACATGAGCCCAATCGGCTACCGACGTTTTTTCTTGTATTTCTCCTACTCTATGAGCAATGAACGTACGCCACTTTGACGATTGAGACGATATCCACGCTAGCACAATGTTTGAATCGGACCAAAAATAACTTTTGGTGACGCCTAATTGCATTTTTGGAATGACTCTGTTTGCTAATCTCGCTAATAGTACCGCGGCGCATAACTCCAAGCGAGGTAGCGATACGACCTTGAGTGGCGCGACTTTCGACTTTGCGCATATCAACTTGGACGTATGTATGCCATCTGAGTTAGTGCTTCTTAAAAATAAGCAACACCCGTAAGCTTATAAGCTTGCGTCGGCGAAACCATGAATTTGAACATTAATTATTTTGCCATCGCCCATTATTCTACGGGGCACAACTAAATTATTTAATGATATTAATGACGTTCTATAGGCTTTCCATTCGTCCTGAATACTTGTTGGAAGTGGTTCGTCCCATTGCACTTTCAGCAGCCATAGTCGTTGTAAAATTGGGCATATATCAATTGCGCCGAAAATCACAGGTAAAAAAAGAAAAATTACGGGATAGAAAAAAGGTATACATCAATTGCGCCGATCGATATTTCAATGTTATAAATTGTGTACGTCAATTGCGCCGTTCGATTTTTAAATATATTATTATATAAACGTGTAAAATACTATGTCTATTGATTTAAAGACTTACAGATTAGCATTATTGTATATTTGGTAAATAAGGAACTTACAAATAAGTTTTGCAACTATGGTTTTTACGTGTTGTAATCTTATAAGTAGATTATCTATATCATAGGTACATTTGAAAACCATTATATTATTTTATTATTTGAAGATAAAATTATAAGGATTAAAACTAACCAAGACAGTTTGTGTCATTGTCAAATGCTCCGGCGCAATTGATGTATACCTTTTAATTATACCTTTTTGATACCGGCGCAATAGATGTATACTATACAGGTAGTGTCCCAAATCCGGCGCAATTGACGAACACCGGTAAAATTAATTTAGCGCGAATAATAACTGGTCCGATTAATCCAAGCGGGTCGAATAAACACCCTATTTTTGACAGTATTTCGCGTTTCGTACTTTGTTCACTGTTTTTTAAGTATTTTTCGTGTACTTCGTATTGTAACGTATCCGCATTAGAACTCCAATATAGTCCGAGTATTTTGGTTATCGCGTTATCAATATTTTCGTGTGTGGCGATATTTTTACCATAATTATTTATATCGGTCGATAGGTCCGAAATCAAATTAATATTATTTGACGACCATTTTTGTAATTTTAATCCCGCTGAACCTAAAACCTCGATGAGTCCGTCACGTAGTTGCATCGCTGCTTCTAACGTTTCGGCGCCTCCTAGAAAATCGTCCATATAAAAATCACGGACTATCGCTGCATAAACTTCTGGTTTCGTGTTGTGTATTGTTTCCGCTAATTTAACAAGACAGCCGGTTGCTAAAAATGATGCTGGTACTGTTCCGTAAGTAATAGTTTTTAATTGAAATATTTTAATTGGCTCGCTTGGGTCCTCTCGCTATAATATTCGTTGAAAGCTACAATGTTCGTCCGCTACCCAAAACTGTCGGTACATTTTTATGATATCGGCCGATAAGACATAGTTATGTGTGCGAAATCGTGTGAGAATGATTAACAAATCATCTTGGAGAACTGGACCTTTTAATAATAAGTCATTTAAACGTACGCCGTTATCGGATTTACACGACGCGTCGAAAACTACTCTCACCCGTGTCGACGAGCTAGACTCTTTCACAAATGCGTGATGCGGTAAATAACACGTATTAACATCATTGACGTATTGGTCGTCGAATATGTGTTCCAAGTGTCCTAACTCTTTATATTCATTAATAAATTTAACATATTCATTTTTTAACTCCATGTTATTTTCAAGTCGCCGTTCCATAGATAAAAAACGACGTTTGGCGATATTATATGAATTTCCTATTTTTAAACTATTATTACGAAATGGTAGGTGTACAATGAAGCGTCCGTCCTTGCCGCGCGTCACAGTGTCGTCAAAATATTTTTTACATATTTTTTCTTCCGTGGTGAATAGAGCATCGATTTTTACTTCTTCCATAGGTACTCCAGAAACATGGTAAAATATTTTCTAAAATCGGTTCTGTTTGTGTCGATATAGTATGATGTGCGATTTTAATTATTTTCGTTTCAATCTTACGTTCTAAACTCGACACCGGTCCCGATACAACCCAGCCCAACATTTTTCCTTGAAATACCGGGCCGTTACAATGGGGTTTTATTTTTTGATCACCCAATAAGTCGTAAAAGTGCGTAGCACCAATTAAAATGTCTATTTTCTGTGGAACTCGGAATGACGGATCGGCTAACTTAATATTTTTCGGTATACCACGTAAATTGGTTATATTTTGTGTCGGCAAATCACCCGTAATTTTTGGAACTACTAACATTTTTAATGAAAAATTGTAATCACCAAAACGGGACTCGAAGCGCGCGTGTACGTACGAATTCACGTGTTGAGTTACGGAACCTATACCGTTTACTTGATGAGTCGTCTTTATTTTTTTTTAATTTTAAAGCTTGAACTATTTCTTCCGTTATAAAATTGCTTTGTGACCCCGAGTCCAATAATGATCGACATAAGATTGATATTGAGCACTTCCCTATTGCTCTCACGATGGCCGTTGATAGAATTACGTTCTCGTGGTCGATGCCCGACGCATGCGCGCTAGTCGACGTACTTACTGTCTGTTGATTTGAAGTCTCATTCGATTTTTTCTCATTGTATTTTTGTGGAATAATTAAGTGTAGTAATGTATTGTGTGCTTTATGACATTTATAACAATTGTTCCGCGACAGACAGCGCTTGACGTCGTGTTTGCGCAAGCATACCTTGCAGAGCCCTAGTTCGTTGACCCTTTTTATCCGATCGGCTACCGCTAATGATAAAAATGAAGGGCATTTGTAGATCGTATGTGACAAATCGCACGCATAACATTTTATCTCTGACATAGATACTAAAGAAGTGGAAACGCTATTATTTTTGTTAATTTTATTTTTTTGATTATTATTTTTGTTTCCCGGAACAAGATCACCGATTTTAGAAATGTTTCTTGACGATTCGATTGCTTCCAACACTTGTGCACGTGCCTCTAAAAATAATATTAAATCTGCCACCTTAGAAATTTCACTTTTTGAGGACTTCGTTTCCCATTCACTTAAAGTGATTGCATCCAATTTTGTACAAATAATATGTGCGAGCAATGGGCCCCAGTCACATGGCTGCTGCTTCAGCGCTTCTAAAGCAGATATATGACCACGTAGTATGTCGGAAAATTGCCTTAAACTGTTCGTCATTTGCTCGGCTTTCGCGATCACCTCAAAATACACATTTTCGAATTCTTCTCTATATCCTGAATGATTTGTACCATTTGCACTATCCAACTCCTCAATCTCCCCATGTACACGTTCAAAATTATCCCATGCATCTTCGACCTTCTTACGCCGCAGTACGATTTGATTTATGTCACATTCAGGTGACCCGATGTAGCCTTGAAATCGCGTTAAGACGGCTTTTATTCGGCCGCGTCGCGCGATCAATACGTTAATATCGTATATCGTTCGATAACGCCGTACAATCGCGTAATAAAACTAATAAATATAATATTATTAGGTATAATAATATTAAGCATGTTAACGACCGCGACGGCGACGATTTGTGTTTATTGTATCGATGAACCTAATCAGTAATCAAATGCAGTAAGCGCGCCGAAAGTCAAATGTCTATTATGCGATATTATATTGTATAGGGTATTACGATATTATTATACGATATTATATTGACAATATTGTACTGTGCTCTACGCTAGCCTACCTAATTCTATCGTACAATTTTACTAAAATAAACCTCTGCAATGAGTAAACAGTAATTTAAATCGAATAACACGTAGTTAGTCTGAATATGGGTCCTGTAAATTGTATGTGTTTGTTCATTAATACCTATATTACATATAAAAATATATATAATAAATAAATGTCAAAATAAATGGATGTATGCACAATAAAATGAATAATAAATGCAATGTATGTATGTATGTATGTAATAAAATATTTCTCATCTTTTTAATTCGAGTTATTAATTTTCATTCGAACACTCGGTAATTCGAAAACCTCTATAAATCGAAGTTTTAGCTTAATTCCCTGAACTTCGAATAAAAATATACATCAATAAAAATTAAACCAAGCTTATACTAGAATGAAAATATTATATACTCTAATAATTACAGATTAACTTTAAAAATAAAACGCTTACTTCTGATATAAATATATTTCAATAATAAAATCAACAATAACAAACATGCATGCGTATGTCCTGTATGCGCAGTCGTATCTCAAACAAAAATAAAAAATTCTACAGATTATACAAAATAAATTTCTTGGAATAGCCCTTAAAACACTAAGGTTTATGTACAACAAGCAGCTTTATAACGAAACTGGAATGCTATACCTGGACACATGGATCAAAGGACAGTTTAAAAAATGTAAACGAAAAAAAATACATTGTTTTACATATGAAAACCCATTGCTGCTTACCCATTGTTGTACTTTTTCCATTAATCATAGTAACAATTATAATATATTCATCTTCAAAGGTGTCGAGAGCACCTAGCGTCGAGACGTAGTTACCGTTTTACACTTTTTATTTATGAGATAAAAAAACGGACACACCCGTACAATGGCGTTGGTCGCATTTACCAAGATTCTTGACTATCCTCTGACTCGACTTCTTCTTCATGCACTGTCGTCTTCCGATTCGTCATCTTTCCAGTTCTGACTGGAGTCGTCCTCCGATTCGTCTTCTTCTGAGTCCTGGTTTTCGTCTTCAAATTCATCATCGTCCTGGCCCTCTTCATACTTATCCTGGTCTTCTTCATCCTCATCCTTATCTTGGCCACCTTCGTCTTCATCCTGTACATCTTCATCTTCGTCTCGGCAGACTTCGTCTTGACCATTCTCGTTCTCGTCCAGGTCGCACTCGTCCTCGACCGCATCTTCGTCCCCGACCTCGTTCTCGTTCCCGTCATCGTCCTCGTCCCCGTCATCGTCCTCGTCCCCATCCTCATCCGAGTCATCTTCGTATGATTCATCGTCATCCGGGTCCTCATTCCCGTCCTCGACCGAGTCATCTTCGTACGATTCATCGTCATCCGGGTCCTCGTCCCCGTCCTCAACCGAGTCATCTTCGTACGATTCATCGTCATCCGGGTCCTC
The DNA here is from genome assembly GCA_034509805.1 of Sipha maydis. Lineage (NCBI taxonomy): Eukaryota > Metazoa > Arthropoda > Insecta > Hemiptera > Aphididae > Sipha > Sipha maydis. The sequence goes on along the minus strand of JASXSY010000728.1, from coordinate 104,303 downwards.
GTCGTCCATGCCGTCATATTCGTCGTCGTCCTCTGCGTCCGAGTCGTTGGCCAATTCATTGCCGGGTTCGACGTCGAGTGTGTGTTCCAGCTGTCTGTCCTCGAAAAAATACTCGGCAGCCTCCTCGTTGCGGTCCAGGAACGGGCCGATCATCGTACAGTACACCTTTTGTGTGCCGCAGCCGAACCACAGCCACAGCACCGCGACGAGCCTAATCGCCGCATACAATGGCAATCGGAGCAACTGCAGCAGCCAGTCGACGATTAGAAACGCCGAGTACACGATCCAATGCACCATGAACCGATGCTGCGTCTCTGTGATCGTAGGACAGCACTTATCCCTGTCGATCGCCCGCAGCTCGTTGTACATAATATACGTCGGCCACGCCGCCATAAGCGCCATCTCTATCCACGACGATAACCACGACAATATGCACATCGGTGGGGGCCACCGTATTGTTCCACTATTAATGTCATGCACGACCACGACGCGAACACGTGCTCACCGCTCGGACAGTGTATATATTTACAAGTAACAATTCACTCTTGTCTGTCGATTGGAGATCGCACAACAAGAACGCGTTACCGTAGTGACGAGTGCGCGTGTATCGTACTTAAATCGTCCACCTGTTGTTCCATTTTATTTTCCCTTCCCCCCTCTACTCGATACCCACTATAGCTACTTTCATACGTGTACGTGCGTTAGCGTTATATTGAGTATGATTTTGGACAAAGAGACCAAGAAGTTGAAGGAATGAGGAGACAACTGACAATAGATGGTGATGTGATAGGTGAAGTTGAGAGCTTTAAATATTTAGGATCTTTTGTTCAAAAGGACGGGGGCTTTGACATGGATGTAAAACATAGGATTAAGTGCGGGTGGATGAAATGGAGAGAAGCATCGGGCGTGTTATGCGATAAGAGAATTCCAATTAGGCTGAAAGGTAAATTTTATAAAAGTGTAGTGAGACCAACTATGCTGTATGGTTCAGAGTGTTGGGCGGTTAACAGGAGAATAGAACAAAGTATGAGTGTCGCGGAAATGAGAATGCTTAGATGGTTGAGTGGAGTGACAAGAGAAGATAGAATAAGGAATGAATACGTGAGAGGTAGTGTTGGTGTAGCGCCAATTGTGGACAAGATGAGAGAAAATAGGCTGAGATGGTTTGGGCATGTGATGAGGCGAGAGGAAACGAATGCAGTAAGAGTGGTTATGAAGATGGATGTTGAAGGGAAAAGAGGAAGAGGAAGACCAAAAAAGAGATGGTTGGAGACTTTGGAGAATGACATGAGGGCTGTCGGTGTGTGCAGAGGAGATGTGATTGACCGAGTAAAGTGGAGGTGTAGGACAAGGGTGGCCGACCCCAAATAGTTGGGAGGAAGGCGAAGTAGAAGAAGAAGAAGAAGAAGAAGACGTGCGTTAGCGTTAATGTATGCAATTTCGTAAAACGTTAAGTACGGTATCAGACTAGCGTCTTTTCTGGCAGCCGATAAAACGTAACCGATGTGCAATAACGAGAAACGCAAGAATAACATACAAAACGCGTTATCGTGGCCGAACTTGACCGGTTCATGATTCCGAAATCAGTTGGAAACAAAACACACTGTGTTTACGGTTTAGAAACGGCGTGGCTGATACATATTCGACGTACCTACTCGAAATTACAATAGTTTATACAGCAGAGACGACTACACTTTGCGTTTTTCGATCGCTAACTCGCCGTGGGTTTTTTTTTTGTTTCAAAGTTGGAAATTCATTAAATTATGATTACATTATTGTCATATAACTGTCATATATTAGCACTCGGTATTTTTAATTAAAAACTATATTTTATTTTAAACATATGCGATGTCTTATGGCAGTGACGTAGCCAAGGGAATCTATAGTCCCCTCCCCTCATGGATCGTGTATGTATTGAACTCGTATACTATTATTTGGTATTAAGTAATTTAAAAATTTGGTACTAACTTAAGGTTGACAAATAGCGAGTGTTTGTCATTGGTAAATACATAAGCATATGCACTTACTTCTATTTTTTTGGTGGTTACCGTGAACGTGATGGCGATTTTTGTCTAATACTTGCATTTAATAATCACCATAATTTTTATGCCATGTCTTGTTGTGGCGATGTTACCGCAGCTGACAACCGTTAATTTATTTTTATTATTATTATTATTAATTATATTTTAATAAATATTATTAAAATTATTTTAAAATGCTGGAAATACATTTATAAATTTGGTGTTGAGGAAGGTTATACTTGAATTCTCAAAGCATTTCTTACCTAACCTGCCCAACAAAAGTTTTTAGCCCCTCGAGGAATCCCATTTAAAAATCCTCGCTATGCCACTGTTTTGTGGTGCACTTTGGTTGACATGTACATTTGAAAAAACTTTGACCTTGTGGTTAGTTTCGGATGACTTATGAACACAAATATCTTTATCTGGAACATCACTGAGCAGTGTTGGGTTAACAAATATGCCGCCTGTGGGCAAATTTTAAAATTCCGCCCTTTACAAACCCGTACCCATCATAAAAAAATAACATACAAAACAACAGTGTTAAAATTATTTAGTTTATATATTAATAATAATATATATTATATAATTGTCATTTGTTTTCAATTCTCTGAAGCTACAGCGTCGAATGATTTATTTTTAAACTCCATTTAGGAAACACAATTTTTATTTTTGATAATAATATACTACAATATAAGTTTGAAATTTGATATTAAAACTTAGAAATTAGTAATAAATGATAATTTTAGAAGGGGGCGATCGCCCCATAACCCCTATCTACGAGACGCCACTGTATTCCTATCATTGAATTCAAATTTAACAAATCCATTATACTGACATATCCTATAAAGAATCGCACTTCACCCCCAAGTGTACAGCAGAGCGAGGCCCATCCGGTTATTTTTTTATTTTTTTTTTATTAATTTTATATATTTTAAAATAATACTAACGGCTAAATTATTTCAATTACTTTTTGTTTTTTCTACTTTTCGAGTATTTTATTTATAAAATAAAATGTATATTTATAAATGTATACAATTTTTTTTTTTTTTTTTTTTTTTGTAATCTAATTTAGAACTCAAGTTTTTATTATTAAAGTGCTTATTAACTATAAAGGTAAGAATTTCAGATAAAATAATTTAAGATATCTAAGATATCGGAATTATATATATATGACATTTTATGAGAACTAGGAAAGGATTACAAAAAAATTACCAAGATTGGACAAATGGCTGCATATTAGTTGCGGTCATGACGATTTTTGAGATAAACAGATATAACAGTTGCGGTCACGCCAATTTGGATAATATCTTAGTTGCAGTCTTAGCTTTATTATACTTCAATTCCTGATGAAATTTATATTATACGTTAAGGCCGATGTTACACTTGCGGAATATCCGCAGCGGAAGTTCCGCGGCGGAATTTCTGCAATATCAAAATTCATATATTTAATTAATACTGGACACATTACAGCGGAATTTCCGTACGGAAAAAAAAACCGCTACACGTCGCGATTATTCCGCGAGATTTATTTCCGCGACGGATACCAAAATAAATCCAAGCATGTTCTTTTGAGTTACCCATGTCATATTTGTGGTGGAATCATATTAATTTATTTTATTCATCATTTGATTATTAATAATTAATAATCATGATGATTCTCATTGAAGAATTATTCTTCAACGAGAATCATTATGTTAGACGTTGAATTATTAATTTCTGAAGTTCAGTAATAAAAAAAACGATCCAGATATTTCCTTAAGTCAGAGTATAAGCAGTGTAACTCACCCAAAGTTATTCTCTGAGCATTGAGTGGGTGGACCTAATGAAGACGTTGTCGCTCAACTGTGTCAACAGCAAGCGCAACACATACCAACTCGACGTTGCACATAGGAGTATTTGTATGATATAACCGATCAAAATTATTTATTGATTTTTTTTGCAATTTTATCGTATAAAACATACAATTTGACCTTAATTAATTGTTTAAACTAAACAATTTTAAAAACTTGGAGGAAAAAAAATAAAACAATAAAGTACTTTAATCAAAATCAAACTGTTTGCCGTCATTTTCTCCTTCATCATATTCATCTTCATTGTCGTCATCTTCTTCATCATTACCTTCTTCACCATCTTCCATATTCCTTCCGCTATCGCGATCGTCTTCAGTTGGTGGTATTGGTGGTGCGCTTGCGATCATTAGATTAACTGCCTCTTTTGAAAAGGGCTCAGTTTTCTTGTGTTGCTTTTGTGTATAGTTGGTGTCATCGGATGCCAACCATACAGATCTACATACATTTTTGCAGTTTCAAGTGCAAATGTGTCAAATGTAACAGGATCAATGCTATAGCCACTCGAAATCACTTCAAGTATAATTTTGAATTTAACTATCAAATCTATATTGATTCCAGTTATCCGAGAAGAACATTCCGAGTGGACAAAAAATCGCCTTGAAGTGTTGCCGTCATTGGTATTCCCAAATCCCGCTTTGGGAATATCTACCAAAAGTCCCATTTCATCTTTGAAGTCTCTTTGTATTTTTTCTTTTGTTTCCTTAACAACTTTTTTGTCTTCGGGAGATCGTGCCTGCCACTTTTTCAGTAGCATTTTATAAGCCACATGAAGAAGCGATTCGAAAAATCGAATTCTAGGATGAAGAATTGAGAGTCCAAACTTCAGTGATTCTACATCAATTTCTTTTGGTTGGATTAATTTATTAAAATCCTTTGAAGTTTGTCCACAAATGAAGCATCTCGTGGTGGAAGCAGTATCGGTGGCTGCATTGCACACTTTCCCGTCAACCATTGTTAGCATCATTGTATGCTTTATTTTGCCTGTTCCATTATGAGTGGACAGTGTCCACTGGACACCTCTGTTTCTGTTAGGGCCTTGATTTGGTTTTCGATGTATCTTATTTCATCTTTAGTTACTAATTTAGATTCAGCGATGAAACGTAAACGTATGGGTCTGCAGAATCTAGTAGATGAAGTGATTGGGTTTTGCATTATAATTTTTTTATCTTCTCCATCAATAATAACAACTAATCTTAAAGGAACAAATGAGGTTTGGAAAATATTTGCATCATTATCATTGCTGTTTTGAAATTTTTGTTTGTATTGGGTCTGTTGTGACCCGTCACAACACCATTTTGATAGTAAAACCATATTTTTTTTTTCTTCTTCTGAACACGTTTTTACTACCTCTTCGACATATTTGTACAAACGCAATGCAGTATGGTCAAGTAGGGCTTGAAGTTGAACTTCGGAACAAGTTTCAGTCACTGTTATCGATTCTTCGATAGTGTAACATTCCGTTTTGGTTTTTTTATCAATGAGTAGCAGGGATAAATGTTTTTGCTAGCACTTTGTATTACTTCCCACTGCTTTCTGGTGAAGTCGCCTTCTACAAAAATCGCTAGTGCCTCTTGTGGTGTAAATTTCTTAATTATTAATTGCTTTTAAACAGTAGTGATAATTTCACGACATTTTGTAGCTTAGGTTGGTGTGGTATTCAAGTATTTAATTAATTTTGCCGCGTTATTATTTCCTGATGTGCGCTGACTTACAGTGGCTGCAAATGTCAACTCCTCAACTGATACCTGCTCACGTAGATCTTTAGTTTTTCTGTGCTTACTACAATCACTCAGGTCTTTGAATTCTTTGGATGATCGTCCGAGTTTCAACGTCGTTGTTGGCTTTACAGGCCAGTAAGGCAGTTCAATCGATGATGTGAGCCAATTTTCATTGTTTTTTATGAAACGCTCGTCTTTTTATAACTAGCCTCAATCCATTTCTTTTTGTAATCGCTCTTAAAAACTTTAAATAGTGACTTAGGACATTTTTGTTTTTCTCTGGACATTTTGTTATTTTCATAAGTTTTTCTTCCAATAACAAATACTTTTCCTCTAGTCTTTTACCTTTAAAATCTTTTAACATTTCACATAATCGTGTAATATGCATATATTACTAACAAATAATAATATGCATATTCCCGAGTCGTACGATGATTAAAATGCACATTTATATTTAATACTTCTAAATTATGTAAATAACTATTGCACACATAATTGTAATGTAAAGCTAAGCCATGCGCAGGTCATAAACAATACAATGCACATCCTTTAACCATGAAAAAATCACGAAAAGGTCAAATAAGAATGACAAAGAATAAGCCACGTGCGGATTGCAAATCACGAACAACCGCAAACAACGTCATCATTTCGTCGAATTTGACGATCAAAGGCCAAGGGAAACCAGATGGCGAAAACAACACCAAACAGAGTATATAAAGGCTCCGTTGCACCACCAACGGCAGACGTGTCTAGCTATCAGTACAAGCCCTTCAGAGTTTCGTCTTCGATATTGTTATTGTGCACTATTTAATAATTAATAACTGTATGTTCTGTAAAAGCCATTTACTTAATTTTATTAAAGAGTTTTACAAAGTGTTAAATGATTTAAAGTCACTATATTCCATCCCGAAAACATCATCATTACGATAGGTATCTGTTTTCATTGGGTACCACGTAACAATCGGCTATGAGAAAATATCTTAGACGTTAACCGAGAAGCTGCAAGCCAAATAACAAAAATACTTAAAATTAAAGATTTTACAAAAAATTTTCTGTAAACAAATTCAATAATATTCAACATAATAAAATCTGCAAAATTCATAAATTTTATTTTAAAAATAAATATAGATTGTAATTCAGTTTTAATACTGTCTGACTTTTAGGTTTAACAAAACTACCAAAGAACCATGTATTAAAAATTATTTTGTTGTTTTTCTCTTGTAACTCTTTATAATTTCAGTTTATAGAAAAAACTGTAATGCAAAATTACCTTACAAACAATATTTTGTATAATAAAAATATATCAATCGTACTCCTAGGGTTTACAGAAATATATGGAAAAAATTGAGCATCTAAGTAAGATAATAATAATTTCTTTGATATACTCAGAATCAAAATGGCGGATGTGGGCGGAAAATGTTATGGTAGTTTATAATTAATAAATGTCCTGGTTAAATGCCCATCAAAAAAATATATTCCGACAATACCATACTTATTAACAAAAACACTATTATCTAATAATTTTTGGTTAAAAATAGCAGCCATATTAGACTTCATTAAAATAGTTCGTAAAAGAATAATATAAGCAGTGAATCAATAAATGTTTGCTACAAATTGAGTACGTACCTTCCTTTTCCATTTTCAAAATAATTTTTTGCCAATTCAACCACGCAATATCAAAATATTAAAAGATACAAATAAATATAAATTAAAGTTCCGAAAATATGAGATTCGGACAGTATCTAGATTACGAATGACTATGCGACGAGTGGCAAGCGTTTAAGAAATTTCACTGATAACCATTTGTCAAACCGATTAGATAGCTTTAATAATCGTAGTGCTAACGACTTTTTTGATTAACTTTCTGATTGTGACTTATGATCGGTTTTATTATACAAATACTCCTATGTGCGTCGTCTAAAAGTTCTAATAATATTATATTATTTTAATACGACAAACGGTTTATTCTGTATGACAAGTGAAATCAAACTGAAGTATTAAAACTACTACAGAGTTGTAGTATCAAGTTAACATTTGCGCCCATTCCGCTACGGAAAAAACGCAAGTCAGACACCAACCTATACAACGCGGAACGTCCGCTGCGGATATTCCGCAAATGTGACACCGGCCTAAACATATTTTTTGATATAATGTACACAGTGTATATATGTGGGAACACCACTATTTATCTGTAAAGTAGCTTATAAATAAAATAGATTAAATTGTATACTCAAATCTAGAGATGGGACTTATCGTTCATTAAGGTGAACTAGTTCAGTCGTTCATCGTTCTGTTACGGACATGTATGATGAAGGTCCCAAGATAACCATTAACAGGGGGTTATATGAATAATTAGTAAATGTATAAATGTTACATGAACACATTCTCAAATTATCATAAATATGAGTGACATATGAAAGGTTGTAGAATGTAAGAATTATAAAACCAGCCAACTAACAAAACAGGGTTGGGCGTTCAAAGATATTTGCGGATTAAATAAATTAACATAAAAATAGCAAAGATAACGTGTATATTGCAAAACCAACGAGGCCAACCACTAAAAGGTTTGAACTATCTAATGCCCATAAGTGGATGTATTAAATAAACATGTTTATAATTTAATCATATCCGGGATAAGTAGTTTCGCATAAGATCTTAGTATATAAGGGGGTCCTCAACAGACCAAAAGTCAGTTGTGTTTAAGTCCGGACACAGCAAGCACCTTCACTCCACTCTACACTGTAAATGTTTTATCGCACATTATTTTAATAAAAAGTAGTAACTTTAATTTGAAGTCAATCTTATTTATTAAATCCTCTACCATCCCTATTGATTCGACGGCACGCAACAGTTCACTTTAGTTCAGTTTACTCATGAATCCTTCGTTCGTCGACGAACAATTTGTTTGACGACAAATCATTGACCGTTCATTTGGACTAATCGTTCATCGTTCATTTGAACTAATCGTTCACCATAGGCGTGCGCACGGGTGTGGCTAATAGGGATATAGCCACACCTGAAACTTATTTTTAGGTAGGTACAGTAATTTACTACTTAGTACTTAGATAAAAAGAGCCAATAACTCATTTTTTGGAAAATTAGATTTTTTTATAAATTTTACAATAAAAATTGTCGGGACTGGCAATTGATAATACTGATAATAAATAAATTATCACAGAAGAATTCTGTTATCTATGCAATTGACGGCAACCTAAAGGTCAACGGATAATATTCTATGATTTAAGAGTTTAACCATTGATTTTATAATAGACAGATAAGCAACGCTATACAAAAATCCGGCCGCCGATTACGGACTGTCGGCCGTTACACAGCGCTGTAGTCGACACGACTGTCAGCGGTGCGATTAACTCATCAGTAAATAAAAGCTATTTTTATTTTTGTAGTGATATATATTTTCAGAATATTATCCTATTGATATAAATGATAATATTATCGATGTAATATGATGTGTAAAACACGGTTATGGTGTAGACATAATATTATTTACAATCACAATCTACACTCACTTACCTATTGTCATCTGAAACGACAATCTAATGTTAATATTATAATACTTATTTACTATTGTAACGTTTACGTTTGACTACAAAATTTGTAGTTAATTTATTATTAAAATACAAAATTTAACTATTTTTTTTATGATTCTGTTCTAAATTTTATAATGTGTACCACACTACCACATGCAAATCGAAACATCTTCATCAGATGACATGACGAAAAAAGCTAAAATAACTAAAATAAATTTTATCTAAATAATTTATTATTTTGTTTTTCAAAAAGGTAACTCACCTTCAGTTGAAATTGCCGAACCAGATGAATTAACATTTTTGACTCCTACTAAAACATATATAAAATATAGGAGTGATGTAGTAGAATTAGTATTTCCTAGTCCTTCTTCATTAACATCCACACCCCAAAAAAATAAAATATCCAAAATAATTAATATGCCAAGTCCGTGTTCAAAAAGAAAAATAACTTATGAAATCGATGATGATTCACCCAGGAAAATTAAATTAAAACAAACAATTAAACAAAAGTCAAAAATAATACATAATAAGAACAGTCATATTTCAAAATTAAAAATGTCAGTTTCTAAAATTAAAATCCGTAATAAATTAAAAAATGTAATATTCACTCACAGATTCCCATCTTGCAATTCTAGAGCTTTGGTCACTATGCAGCTTAAAAATAAACGTCAACCCTGGACGAAAGAAGAAAAAAATCTAGCTTTAAATCTTTTTTATAAATCACCGACTGCTTATAAATTTTTAAGATTACAAAAAGTTAATTTACCAGTCCCTTCAACAATTCGACGATGGATTGGACAGTCTAAGTATTTACCGGGTTTCGATGATTTATTTTTTAGTCATATTAAAAAAAAATTTGAACATAAATGTTATAAAGAAAAAGCGTGTACAGTTAGTTTCGACGAAATGTACATAAAAGAATTTCTCGAATATTCCAAATACTATGACTTTATTGAGGGATTTCAAGATTTAGGTTCTTATGGTAGGTTGAATAAAAGTGCCAATTGCGTTTTAGTGTTTATGGCTCGTGGAATTTACTCCCAGTGGAAGTTTCCTGTAGCGTATTTTCTTACACACTCAACCATTAATAAAATAATTTTAAAAAATTTGATCATCGATGTTTTAAATATTTTAATTAATGTTGGTTTATGTCCAAAACTTATAGTTTGTGACCAAGGCACAACTAATCAAAGTGCTTTAAAATTGTTAAATATTTCCGAAGATAATCCGTTTTTTTTTCGTAAACGGTCAAAAAATATTTTCACTATTTGACGTTCCTCACTTACTTAAAAGCATACGTAATAATTTTATTGAGGCTTGCTTTCAAAAAAATGATAACAATTTTTCATATAAAGACATAAAAGATACATATCAGTTAGATAAATTAAATACAAAAAGTAAAGCTCTTTTGAAAATAACAGATGCGCATATCCACCCATCTTCGTTTCAAAAAATGCGCGTAAAATTAGCATCTCAATTACTGAATTATTCCATGGCAGCAACCATTCGCACTTGTGTAGCAACTGGTCAACTTCACAGTAAAACTGCAATGGATACTGCAAATTTCATTCAGTTTATTAACAATTTATTTGATTGTTTGAATAGTAATTCGCTTTATAGTTGCAATCCTTATAAATCGGCATTAACCCACTCGGGCATTGTCAATACATTTTTATTAAAATCTACAGATTATTTTTCAAATTTAAAAAAATTAAAAACGGAAAAATTTCGCAACCACCATGTTTTAGAGGATTCACGCAAACAATTAATGGTATTCTGCAGTTTTTCGAAAGAGAAAAATCAAATGAAATTGTATTCGTTATGACCAATCGATTAAACCAGGATGCCCTGGAAAATGTATTTAGTATTTTTAGACAAAAAGGGGGGTATAATAAAAATCCGACATCTTATACGATAAGAACTTCCATTAGAAGTAGTTGTATTTTTTCTTTATGCGCACCAAAAGGGACTAATTTTAATAAAATAATAAATCATATTTTAGATATTTTTGAAAAACTTTGCCATAAAAAAAAACTTCCTCTTAAATTAACACACAAAATAAAATTGGATGTTCTAATTAATCAGTGGCTAAATGGTAATGATTATATAGAACATAAATTATTCATAATTGAAAAATTATTAATATGTAAAATATATAAAAAAACTCAAACAATTTCTACTACATCACAACTAGCTAAAGTTTCAAAATTGAAAATTTTAAATCATATTTAATTTCATTATTCTTTACCTTTTTTATATTTGTAATTACATAATTTTTTTACTGTTATGATTTTAATTGTTTATTTAAATTAATACTAATTTTAAGTTTTTGTTTATGATTATATTTATTTAATTGAATAAATATTATTACTATAATTCCCAAATTTTTTTTTCTTGGTTCCTTCCATTTTCCTTCCCATTATTGTTTGTTCTTCTATTTTTCTAATATTCTATTAGTAGTCGATCTTACGAGTTCAAATCTATTTTCAAAATCATTATCACATCAATGAATCCATCGGTAAGTTTACAATATAAAACGTCTAAATTCTTAAGTTTCGCGTGTGAGAGAGAGAAAAAAATCATGGCTTTTAATTATTTGTCTTCACCTGTTCAAAATTAATCTTGGATTCTGAACGGATGTTTAATATTAAATATTTTATTATTATCGTCATAGTTCAATTTCTTTAGTCTTTATGGATATACTTATTATCATTTTAACGGAACTAGCTTGTTAATTTGGAAATTTATTTCGGTATAAACAACGATAACGACGGTCCGTTGTTTGATACAATCACAGAATAGAACAATATACCAACCGCCACGGACTTATATATATATATATATATATATATATACATTTTAATTCGTGTCGACCGCTAATGAAATTCGCATTAAGATAAGAACAAAAACTGTATTATATAAAATATTTGTTGAACAATATAACGCTACCTATTAGCAGTTTATTTAAACATAGTTTTAGTCGCCAAAAACCCCTATACCATGGGCTATCTGTCTATTATAAAATCAATGGTTTAACTCATAGAGTAAGAGTAAGTAAGTCTTACTCTATGGCTTAACAACACCATTATCATAAATGTATCTATGTTATCAGTTATTCAATGTGCTAACCATAGAGTAATAAAACTATAGAGACGGCATTATGCAGGTATTATGATTATCATATTGAAGCAAAAATGAACGCCATTGTACCCCTCTTACAACTCTAGTGAACACTAGATGGCGATGTCGACCGTGATATTAAATGGATAATCGACAGTACTCTATGATAACAAACGTTGGTGATGATAATAATGTCAAATTATAAATGTTTGATTAGCTTGAAAAGTTATAATTTTTAACAGTATTTGGTAGGTTTTTGGTTTAGAAGACAAGAAAACGTGGTGGTGGGATGAGGAGATTCAGAGAGTAGTAGCGAGTAAGAAAAAGCAATTTAAGGTATGGCAGAAAAGTAGGAAGAGGGAAGATTGGATAGAGTATAAAAATGTATGTAAAATAGTGAAAAGTGCGGTAAGCAAAGCAAAGCTTAATAGGTATGATGAGTTATATGAGTGGCTAGGAACACAGGAAGGAGAAAAAGAAATTTATAGAATGGCGAAGGTGAGAGAAAAGCGATCCAAGGATTTCCAAGATGTCTGGTATATAAAAAATGAGGACAAGAGAGTTTTAACAAATGATGAGGATGTGAAAAAAAAATGGAAAGAATATTTTGAGAAATTACTGAACGAGGAATATCCAAAAGAAGCTTTAGAGGGTATGTCATGGAATAAAGGATTGATTGGTCTCGTGGGCGAGGAGGAAGTGAGAGATGCGGTGAAGGCGATGAAAAAGAAAAAAGCGGTAGGACCTGATGGAGTACCTGTAGAGGTGTGGAAAATGTTAGGAGATGTAAGAATTGGGTGGTTGAAAAATCTTTTTAATAAGGTACCGATAGAGGGAAAAATGCCAGAAGATTGGAGAAAGAGTTTTATTGTACCAATATTTAAAGGAAAAGGAGACATACAAGAATGTGGGAACTATAGAGGAATAAAGCTCATGAGTCATAGTATGAAGATCTGGGAAAAGATTATAGAGAAGAGGATAAGAAGTGAGACGTCGATATCAGAAAACCAGTTTGGTTTTATGCCAGGAAAATCGACAATGGAGCCATTATTTTGTGTTAGGCAATTAGTAGAGAAGTACAGAGAAAAGAATAAAAAACTATGCATGGTGTTTATAGATTTAGAAAAGGCGTATGACAGGGTGCCAAGGGAAGTTTTAAGGTGGGCATTAATGAGAAAAAATGTCCCAAAAATGTATGTTAATTTGATCCAGGATATGTATGAAGAGTCGAGTACTAGTGTCAAGAGTCGATGTGGAGTATCAGAAGGTTTCAGTATAGGAGTAGGTGTGCACCAGGGGTCAGCTCTAAGCCCCTACCTGTTCTCAGTGGTAATGGATGAGTTTTCAAAAGAGATACAGGGTGAGATACCATGGTGTATGATGTTTGAGGATGATATAGTTCTGGTAGGAGAAAACCTGGAAGTTGTCAATAATAGGGTAAATGAGTGGAGGTTAGCCCTCGAAGAAAAGGGATTGAGAATAAGTAGAAATAAAACTGAGTATATTGTGTATGATTTTGGACAAAGAGACCAAGAAGTTGAAGGAATGAGGAGACAACTGACAATAGATGGTGATGTGATAGGTGAAGTTGAGAGCTTTAAATATTTAGGATCTTTTGTTCAAAAGGACGGGGGCTTTGACATTGATGTAAAACATAGGATTAAATGCGGGTGGATGAAATGGAGAGAAGCATCGGGCGTGTTATGCGATAAGAGAATTCCAATTAGGCTGAAAGGTAAATTTTATAAAAGTGTAGTGAGACCAACTATGCTGTATGGTTCAGAGTGTTGGGCGGTTAACAGGAGAATAGAACAAAGTATAAGTGTCGCGGAAATGAGAATGCTTAGATGGTTGAGTGGAGTGACAAGAGAAGATAGAATAAGGAATGAATACGTGAGAGGTAGTGTTGGTGTAGCGCCAATTGTGGACAAGATGAGAGAAAATAGGCTGAGATGGTTTGGGCATGTGATGAGGCGAGAGGAAACGAATGCAGTAAGAGTGGTTATGAAGATGGACGTTGAAGGGAAAAGAGGAAGAGGAAGACCAAAAAAGAGATGGTTGGAGACTTTGGAGAATGTTATGAGGGCTGTCGGTGTGTGCAGAGGAGATGTGATTGACCGAGTAAAGTGGAGGTGTAGGACAAGGATGGCCGACCCCAAATAGTTGGGAGGAAGGCGAAGTAGAAGAAGAAGAAGAAGATTTGGTAGGTTTATGCGAGTTTAGATTTATGTAAATCATGGTTAGCTGTATTTTATGCGCTCGACCGCAGAAACAAAATAATGACAATATTAAATTTTACCGGTTAGTACTTCTATTAATCTAAAGGTCATACAATGGTATAATTTATATATATTGTATAAACATAATAAAAATATTTTATTTTTTTAGAATTCACAGAGTAATGTCAGAGAAGAGTGGTTAAATTTTATCCAGAACAAGTGCAACATTAATGTTAGTTCAGTCAAACCAAAATCTGTCGTTTGTTCTTTACATTTTGAAGCACATTGTTTTGATAAATACAATAAAAGCGTACGATTAAAGTCTTTTGCTATTCCTTCGATTTTTATAAAATAATGAAATGTGTAAGTTTTACAAAAAATAAAAAATAATAATGTATGTTAATTTTTTATGTACACCTAAATTTAGGCCAAAAATATTTATCCTGAAGAGATTGTATCATATGTAACTGAGACTAATTTACATGAAAATATTACACCTGTAAGTACAGTTACACCTTTATATGATACTATACTATTACATATTTATATAATTTGGATTAATATCAATAATGTACATTTGTACTGTAGCAATCTTCAGATATATCAAGTATGCAACTTGATGAGGGTGCTGTTGAAGATATTGCTAAAATTACTGTTCAACCAATCGAACCTGTTTATGACGAAAGCCAAATTAGTTCACCAGAAAATATTATTACATCTGTAAGCATAGGTGAAACTAGACACTTTTATTTGGTCAGGCCAAATGAAAAATATTCATATATGCTTATTTTTGTATTTTCAATAATAAAATAAATAAAATAATTAAATGAAAAATTGTATTAACTATTATTAAAACTTGGTCTAAGGGCATGTTTAAAAGATCATATTTTTATGTGAGCAAATCTACTAATGATGATACACCAAGAAAACTGCGTCTAAAAAAAGCTTTGTTTAATTTATCAACCACCAATGAGTTAAAATCAAAACAAATTAATGTTCTTCGTCAAAAAATTAGCCGCCAAAAAAAGAAAATTAGTTCATTAAAACAAGTTGTTACTGTTTTGAAAAAAACAATTTACTTAATGAAAACTCAGTAGAAATACTTATGGACAGTTTTGGTAATTTTCAATAGCAGAGAATGCAGACATTCTTCACAATTATAATTATGTGTAATTTGTCTGCCTTAATTGCAAGTAAGAACAACAATTCGATTATGAATTTGGCAAATAAAAACAAAAGCAAAGCTGTTAGTAGAAAATATAGTGTAGATCTGCGAAAATTTGCTTTAACACTCAACTTTTATTCACCTAAAGCTTATGAGTTTGTTAGAAATGAATTTAATTGCGTGTTGCCTCATTCACGCACGCTTGGTAAATGGTACTCTCATATTGATGCAGAACCAGGTTTTATGCAGGAATCGCTTGCTTTGCTTACGCTTAAAAATGATAAACCTATATATTGTGCTCTAATGGTTAAAGTTGCTATAAGGCAGCGTGTTGAGTGGGATGGTTTCAAGTATCATGGTTATGTAAATATTGGAAGAACTGTTGAAACAGATACTATGGAAATAGCTTCTGAATGTCTGGTATTCATGGTAGTTTGCATTAATGAATCGTGGAAGCTTCCTATAGGTTACTTTTTGTGCAATCATCTTAGTAGTGTACAAAAAGCTGAGTTGATCAAACAAGCATTAAATCTCCTACAAAAAACAAAAGTGAATATTGTTAGTTTGACTTTTAATGGGTGCCCTACTAATTTAACTATGTCTAAAATATTGGGTTGTGATTTAAATTTTAAAAACAGATTTTAGTGTTTATAATTTAAACGAACCTGCTGTAATTTTACCAGACCCGGCACATATGATAAAGTTAGTTCGAAATACTTTTAGTGAAAAATAGTAATATTTTAATTTTATTTGGCTCAATAAGATCGCATGGTGGTTTAAATAACAATCCCACTGCAAGACAATTTCGTGCTACTTATAAAAAATTAATAATGCATGCTGAAATTAAAAATAGTACTCTTGGTAACTGTATTCCTCTTGAAAATATAACCATTTTAAATTGTTCTAGCATAAAAAATACAGAACCTGAAGACTTAATTAATAGTACCCATTTAAATTTATATAAAGACATTGAGCTTGAACCTGAAACATTAACTTTACATGATCATGATTACATCGTAAAAAATACTCTTAATGACTTTTGTATAGAAATTATTATTTATATTGCTGGTTTTGTTTCTCGTCATCTTTCATTCAAAATTAAAAGCGAAATTTGTGTAGGAGCTCTGTTTGGTGTCAAAGACAACATTTTAAAATTCTTTAATTCATCTTAAAGACGTTGGTGGTTTGTCATATCCAAGTGATAGTGTTATTTTTATATGTACAAAAACTGAAAAAATGATGAGATCTTTCCAACATCAATGTGATAAACCTATGCATAAATTATTTATTCAAACAAAAACTCTAAATTTTTTTATAAATAATACTTCTGTATTTAATGATATACAGTTTCATAATTTTGATAATGATTATATGACAAATCATGTAATCCTTTTAATTAAATCTATAATTTCAAAATACTTTGATTTAAAAACTAAATATACTTGCAAAAAGTGTTGAAGTTAAACACAATTCCTGTATGATTATATATATTTTGTTGGTTATATTTGTTTTTTTTTTGCTATTACGGTGTGTACTGCACTATTATGTTATACCGTCATGACTGTCATGTAGCCTTATGCTTTTACGTTATGTTATGTTATAATAAAAAGTTTTCTATTACAAATGTTTTTTCTTTTATTAAAGATATTATGTTTCAAAACATTTTTCAATAGGTTATGGGCCCAGTCACCCTAATGACGCTAAAAGGACGTTAAAGTTTTTTTTTTGTAAAAACACGTGTTCGGTTCTCGGTTCAGTTGTCGTTTGGAAAAATGGAAGAGGACAAATACAAAGTGCCATTATTTAATGGTAAGAATTTTTCCAATTGGAAATTTCGAATGGAAGTGTTGCTCGAAGAACAAGAACTTTTGTTTTGCGTCACGGAAGAATCAACGGCAGAAAAGGATAAGAAGAAACAACTAAAATGTAAGTCTTTAATTATTCAAAGAATTGCTTATAGTCATTTAGAATACGTGAAAGACAAAATGACGGCAAAAGAAATTTGGGACACTTTAAAGGAAACGTTCGAACAGAAAGGTGTTGCTGGTCGTCTTCATTTAACCCTTAAGAAAATTATTAACAATGAAATATGATGAAAAGGATTTATTGGAGTCACATTTTTTACTATTTGAAAATCATATACGTGAGCTTCAAGGATCTGGACAACAATTGGATAAGTCTTTTCTAATAAGTATGTTGTTGTTAACTTTACCTCAGTCATATGATAGTATAGTCATTGCATTGGAAACTGTGAGTGATGATAAACAAACTTTAAATTTTGTTAAAAGTAAATTATTGGATATTGAACTTCAGCACTCAGATAATAACAAAAGTGTTAAGGAAACATCTGGAGCAGCTTTTTCTGGAAATGCAAATAAATATCTAAATAAGAAAAACAGTTTTCAATTCAAATGTTATAACTGTTAGCGAATAGGTCATTAACGTTCGGACTGTCGGTTGAAGACACAAAATCCTAAGACACAACACAAAACAAGTAAGGCGAATCATACCGAGGAAATTAAAAATGAAAGAGAAGACATCGCTTTTCATACTCAACTTGCAACCATTACAAATGAGAATTTTTCAAGTTTAAGTACAATATGTTGGTACTTAGACTCTGGCGCATCGGATCACATGGTAAACAGTAAGGAATATTTTACAGAATTTCATGAATTAAAACAACTTATAAAAATTGCTGTGGCCAAACAAAAAGAAATTCTGTATGCCAGATATTAAGGTACAATTCATGTATTCTCTAATGTTAAAAATGTATTTAAAAAGGTTATTTGTGAAAATGTACTTTTTGTACCAGGCTTGTTGCATAATTTATTTTCTGTAAAAAGAATTGAAGAGAAGGGAATGAAAATAACATTTTATAATGCTAAGGTTTTAATACAACAGGATGGTAATTTAATTGCCATGGGAGAAAGAAATGACAAAATGTATCAGATTAAATTTAATATGTTTACTTATGATTCAGCTAATTTAGTCATTGAGGGAAGTTTGCATTTCCCTCAATAACTAAATCAATGGCATCAAAGGCTTGGTCATATATGTAAATTAAATCTGTCTAGGTTAATCAAAGAAAAAATGGTTGATGGAATTGATATTTCTACTAATGATATAGATGAACTTAATGTTATATATGAATCATGTGTAGGAGGTAAGCAAACAAGACGTCCATTCAAGGAAATATTACATCAACGGTCAAGTCGTCCTTTGGAACTTATACATACAGATGTTTGTGGACCAATATCACCTGCAACATGGGATGGTAAACGGTATATTTTAACATTAATCGATGACTACACTCATTTTACAATGATGTATCTTTTATCAAACAAAAGTGAGGTTTAAGCATATGTTATGTATTTAGCAATTGATGAAGAATTTCAGTCATTAAATAAAAATAATATATGGCAATTAGTGCTACTACCTGTAGGACGAAAACCTATAGATAGCAAATGGGTTTTCAAAATTAAAAGAGACAATGAAGGAAATGTCCTTAAATATAAGACTAGATTGGTAGCAAGAGGTTTTCTTCAAAAACATGGAGTTGATTTTAATGACACATATGCTCCTGTTGCAAAGCTTACAACTGTCCGAGCCATACTGGCACTAATAAATGAAAAATCACTATGTGCTCATCAAATGGATGTTAAGACTGCATTTTTAAACGGGTATTTAGATGAAGATATTTATATGATATTACCAGATGGGTTTAAAAATAATGAGGATACAAATATGGTATGTACACTTAATAAATTCCTATATGGACTAAAGCAGGCAAGTAAATGCTGAAATGAAAGATTTCATACATATTTTATCAAACTAGGTTTTCAAAGATCTGATTATGATAATTGCTTGTACATTAATTCACAATCAGACACTGATGAAGATTTAAGTTATCTTATTCTATATGTTGATGATATATTAATTGTTAGTAAACATTTAAATGAAGTAATTAAAATTAAAAACAATCTCATGGAAGAGTTTGAAATGACTGATGGTGGTGAATTGAATTTCTTTCTCAATATTCACATTGAAAGAAATCATGACACATTAAACATTGATCAAATACAGTATTTAAAAGGGGTATTAAAAAAATGTAATATGGATGATAGCCACCCAATATCAACTCCTATAGAACACAAATTAAATCTAGTTCTTGATAAAACAATGAGATGTGTGGCAAATCATACAAACAGTTAATTGATTGCTTAATGTATGCTATGCTTGGAACAAGACCGAATCTATGCCATGCTGTTAGTTATTTTAGCAGGTATCAATGTCATCCGACTGAACACCATTGGATACATTTAGAACGCGTTCTACGTTATATTAAAGGAAGTCTTAATTACAAACTTTGTTATAAGAAAAACATAAATATTCCTCAAGTTTTATCTGCATATGTTGATGCTGATTGGGGTAATGACATAAACGATCGTAGATCTACTACAGGATATATGATTAAGTTTTATGGCTGTACAATATCATGGTGTTCTAGAAAACAACAAACAGTTGCAATCTCGTCAACAGAATCTGAGTACATGGCTGTCAGTGATGCAATATGTGAAGTACTATGGATAAGGAGTCTTATATCATTTTTGAATCTAAAGGTTAGTGAACCTACTTTACTTTATGAAGATAATCAGAGCTGCATAAAACTAGCGTCAAACCCTGAATATCATAAACGTACCAAACATATTGATATAAACATCATTATATTCGAGAAAAAGTTCAAGAAGGTATAGTACAATTAAAATATATTCATACAAATGATCAAGAAGCTGATATGTTAACAAAGTCCCTACCAGCAATTAAATTCAAGAACAATTTGTTAAAAATTGGATTACATATTTAATATTGTTGTTTATTTTATATTATATCTATTAATTGTTTAATGCAGGAATTGAAGGGGAGTGTTGAAGTTAAACACAATTCCTCTATGATTATATATATTTTGTTGGTTATGTTTGTTTTTTTTTTTTGCTGTTACGGTGTGTACTGCACTATTATGTTATACCGTCATGACTATCATGTAGCCTTATGCTTTTACGTTATGTTATGTTATAATAAATAGTTTTCTATTACAAGTATTTTTCCTTTTATTAAAGGTATTATGTTTCAAAATATCTTTCAATAAAAAGAGCTCTGAAAATATTTCACTTAGAAACTGGTACAACAAAATGATCCTTTTTAAAGGCCAGTAATGTAAATATTGCAGTTTGTTATAAAAAAATAATCTGTATATGTTATAATTGTATTATGCTGTTAAATTATTAATTAAATTGTTCAATTTAAATAAAGTTTTGCATTCTTTTTGTAATGTCATTCAATTCTACAAAATAATTTTGTAATTTATGTAGTTTTAGTACAATAGTACAAAAAAAAACGTTACCTATGAATTTACGTAAGCAGAAAACACAATTACATTGTTATTACATTATTTTTACTTTAGGTATAATACTATAATATATTAATATTATCATAATACGAATATTACATAATTGGAATTTGGAATGGAATACTAATAATAAAAAGAAATATCATTTACGGTAATACGGAGAAAACTCCATAATTAATGTGTAATACAACAAATTATTTTTCATTTAATGGTTACACTGCAAATACCCCGTTTTCGCTTCACTTTCAGAATGATATGGCCACCCCTTGATGCTAACTTATTTGTTTAAAATTGTATATCTTTTGTATATCATAACATGTTTTTATAATAAAATGTATTTCTACTTACCAATGTTTCGTATATCTTGTTGCGTGCCGGTATGGGAGTACCGGACAGTGCAACGAGAGAAGAGTCCTCAAGTGACAGTTGCTCAATCAATGTTAGATAATTTACATAATATGAAATAATGAACTCTAGACTTTATTAAATATAACTTTATTAAAATAATTCTAAGTCCAATATTTAATTCACATATAAAATTATTCTAAGTCCAAAATAATTATAAAATAAAGTAGCGTGAAGGTGCATACATAACAAGACTAAAAACACATCTGAAAATGGGTCTGTTCCCGGGTTCCTTATATACCCCGATCTTGTGAGAATCTCTCATTCCTAATCTCGATTATGTCTATCACAGGATGTGGTTAGTAGTGCCTTTTCCCGTGTGAATCATCGGATGTGTGAATTCACATATAGAGTTTTATCCCTATCGTACATATACATATATATATATATATATATATATATATTATATATGTCTTATTGACCACACTGTCTTATCGTAATGCTCGTTATTATCCCACGCATATTTTGACTAATGTGCCTATCCATCTGTTGTGCCCTATGGTCACATCTTTTATATATTTTGACTAATGTGCCTATCCATCTGTTGTGCCCAATGGTCACATCTTTTATATGTTCCCACGCATTTCCGATCACTCATAATTTGTATTTGTATTTTAATATTATGTCTACACCAAGGTCTATGAGATTATATTCACATATGTCCCTAACATCGTGATACTTATGTGTATTATATTATTACATTAGTTATGTATGCCCGTAACAATCTACTTTTTTTTTTTTTTAAGACTGAGTTTTATAAGGGGGTGGGTGATCAGAAAAAAATTAAAGCCACACCTGAAACAGGAGTCTGCGCACGCCTATGTCGTTCACCGTTCATTGGCAAATCGTTCATTCGTTAGTCGACTTTTGAACACGACCGGCGACCGCCGCTATAGCATTTATTTATACCATCAGCGATAACGCACCTTGTGTATTATGATTTATATGTATCAGTTTGTGTACATTTCAGTATTGTATTCATACAACTCAATACTCTTACACCAATAAATTATAAAGTGGGCCATCGTGCCTTCTGTATACCTGATGGCTGGTATAATGCGTACAAACATAAAATGTTCCACAATTTGCTTATAAATATAAAATATATAGTATGAATAATTTTTATTATATAATATATCTATATTATATTGTATTTAGGTGGAAATAAATAAAGGGCCTAGATGGGAGGGTAATTGTTCCGGGTAACAGTTTTTTAAAGGTGGTATTTTAGTACACATTATTAACTATAGCCAGATGTCCTTACATTTTTATTATTAGGTAATAGTCATATAATATTTGGTGGTCTTAAAGAAATAAATGAATTAAGTTTTAGTCACTTAAGATATAAAAGCACGCAAAAAAAAAAAAAATAGATATCCAAATAATTATAATAATCTAAAACCCAATAATAATAATAAAAGTCCAAGGTCTTGTATTGTCGTATTCGTAATAAATACGCGTAGAGCTGCAGGACTAATAATAATTATTAATAGTGGAATAATGTTGTTAGTTTCTGATCAAATATTTTTTTTATATACACATACAGTGGCGTGGCGACAACATTTTTTTGGTACCCCCCCCCCCAACGCCACCACAGATTGATTTATTATACCCCCTCATAATTTTTTACACTACTATTTTCAAAAAAGTAATTTTTAATTTCTTATAATAAAGAAATTCTAAATACAATTTGTAAGCAAGTGTTCTAGAATATTATGCTGAAGTGTAAATAATAGTGTAATCACAATATTAAATAAAAGATAATTATAATATTAATTACCCTCAGAATTCAATAAACTTATATTTTAGGTAGGTAATAGTTTTAGGACTTTAAGTCTTGAAACATCATTAGTTACTATTTATTTTAACTAACAAATTAGGAAATAACTGAAATTTAAATAAATGGAAAATCAAATTTAAAGTTTACTTTGCCTAAGCCTAATTATATACAATTTTATTTATTTTTATTCCAACCTGTACTTTAAATTGATAAAATTAATATAGTATAAATTATTCACAATATAGTCTAGTTACAAAAAAAGAATAAAATAGTAAACTATAAAATATATTTATTTTTATTTAAACAACAATGCCTCTTTTAATAACTGTGAACTATTTGCAAACTTGTTGAGAGCTTCATCCTCGTTTATGTCAATATCTTTTTCACATGATAGAAACATTAACGGTTCTAATAGATTTTGTTTCATTGTTGATCTTAATCTAGTTTTAATCAATTTTAATTTAGAAAAAGACCGTTCACATAAAGCTGATGTTGCTGGTATTGTGCATGCATATTTATATGCTGTATATACATTTGGGAAGGCAGATATTAAATTATATGAATTTAATAATTTAATAATATCTAAAGCAGTAATTTTTGATGTATCTGAATCTGTATTATGTTCAATTTCAGTATCACTGCTAGAAAACTCATTCAATTCATCGTCATCATTTTTATCATTTCGTTCTTATTCGTTGTGTAACTTTTTAATATTGATACCTTTTTTGAGTTCCATAAAGCATTTAGAAAATGTAATATATTCCATTTTTAATTCATCAATTTGTAAATTTGGAATCCAAGTCTTAAGATAAATAAAACAATCTTCAGGTATAGAACATCCTTAATTTATTGATATTAGTCGTTCATATGAAAAAAATGATAGATCTGCTAAAATCTTTCTAGCCCCTTCAAATCTGGATGATATTGATGATACAATTTGATCTAAAACTGTGTTATATACTTCGATTTTATATCTATTATTTGGATTTGGGAATATTGTCTCATTTCCTTTTTTTTCTCCATCCATAACCTTTTTTAATATATTTCGTTTATTTGGAAAACTTTTCTGTTTTAGTCCATTATCTTCAGCAAATTGTTTTGCATCGCTTAATAATTTATCTGCTAGATGATCTTTTCTCATATCAGATAGGCCTTTGGCACAGTTATCTACCATTGTTAGAGCTTGAATAAAATCTATACTTGGCGACTGTAAGTACATAGACAATGGAGTTGTATACTCAAATACATTTCTCATTAATAATAAATTAATTACAAACATAAAAGAAGACATAACTATTTGTAAATTTTTAGCAGTAGAAGAAGTTTCTCGATCAAGACATAGTGACAAATCTTTTAGTGTTTTCATAAGAGCTTTATATTTAGTACAAATAACACTTAATACTTGGTGATGTGATGTCCAACGGGTATTTGAAAAGTTTTTAATTTTACAAATCCTTTCATTGAGGTAATATATTTTCTGAGCTTCTATAAATAATGCAGAACGTTTTCGAGCTTTCATGAAAGATACTAATAATTGTAAATTGTCAAAAAAATTTCTAGTCACAATATTTTTATCACATGTATCAACTACGACAAGATTAAGAACGTGTGCAAAGCACCAAACATAAATAGCTCTAGGATTTTTTTGTTGAACCAATGTCTTAACACCAGAATAACAGCCTTGCATACTAGCTGCGCCATCATAGGATTGTGCACATAAATTATTTACCCAATCTATTTCAAAATTATGACAAATATCACATAACAAGTTGAACATCCCAAGTCCTGTTGCATCAGAAGCTACCTTGATAGCTACCAATCTTTCTTCAACATCACCATCTACATTCAAAAACCGTACAATTAAAGAGAATTGTTCAAGGTTTGCTACATCAGTTGTTGTATCTATTATGAATGAATATACTCCAGATTTTTTGATTTTTTGTAAGATTTGACCTCGAACCATTTCACCTAAGACATTGAGTATTTTATTTTGACTAACGTTGGACAAAAAAGTTAATCGATTCTTCCCTTTTACATTCCTAATCTTCAACAAATGAGATGATAATACAGCATTATCAGTTGATAATAATTTAATTAATTCTAAGAAATTGCCTTGATTTTTTGATGATTTACTTTCATCATGTCCTCGTAATGCCATATTTTGACGTGACAAGTAAATCAATGTTTTAATAATTTCTTTTACTATCTCTCGGTTTTCAGCAACTTTAGAATTTAATCCTTTGAATGATTGAAGATCAACTCTTTGATTATTTATGTACATTGCCCGTCTTATTTCAGCTTGTAGATGCTCAGGTGTTGCTTCGTGTGTTTTAAAGACATACGCCATGTGCTTCCAATCATCATAACCAGATTTAGCTAATTCGTAGCTTTTACATTCTGTAGTTCCAAATAATTTGCATACTATACAGTATACTCTATCTGCCGAAGGTGAATATGATTGCCAAATTCTTTTAACGAATTGTCCTGATGCAATTTTTTTAAAATAATGTCCTTCATGAAATGAACGAGTGTGTTTACCTTGTTTTTTTATTGGAAACTTATGATTTTTTAAATCGAACGGTGCAGGTTGACAAGGTAGTTGTAAAGCTACTTGTGCAAATAATTCTGGAGTCATTGTATTATTTGGTATGAAAGCTGGATCATTTGGAAATTGAATAGCTAAAAAATAATTTAACTTCTATAACATTTCAGTATTTATTATTTTATATTTTTATACTACCAAATTACCATGTGAAGAAGATGCCACTGATTCAACTATATCTTTTGGGGATTCAATCTTCTCAAATTCAATATTTACAGATAGTTTTTTCTTGCCATCATTATTTGCTGGTATGCTATTTTCAGCATTACTATTTTTTTTACTACCTTGTTCTAAAATAACTAATTTCAAATAATTTAAAAAATATTATATTAAAAATTATAATAAAATTATTAACAATAATAACTTAATTAGGTATTAATAATTTATATGAAATAGAAATATAATACCTATATAAAGTAGCTATTTTAGTTTATAAATTATTTAAATTATTTTACTCTATTAGATTTTACTTACATGTAGATCGTTAATAATTATCAGGCAATAAAGACATTATACATAATTATTTTATATTTTTATTTAAAGTAGGTAATAGTTTCTGTATTTTAATTTCATAATAAAGAAAAGTAGGTAGTAAACTTACCAATTGAAATGGAATCACCCAATTCTAGCTTAAGTTTTTTAGGATTACTAAAAAAAAATGCAATAGATTTAGATTCATCTCTAGATTTCTTGATTTTACAGAAAGATGTATGTCGAATCCAATTAGTGGAGTTCATATCATTTTTATTTTTTCCACAAGCACATATTTGAGGTTTTGTCATTGTAAATTGTAATATTGTATTATTGTAAATAATATTATTTTTTAACTTTTAAATAATCACTATTTAAACGATAAATATACAATGAATGACGAGGAGTAACAACTGGTAGGTAAGTAGCGTGCACGCAAATACGCAATACTCGAAAAAACACATACAAACAAAATTTCTAAATTAATATAAATTCGCTAAGTGATTAATGTAATATAAATTAAATGGAAAGATTAAAAGATATAACAATTCATATGATATTTTATACTCTGTCTCTGTCTACCGATAGGTTCGGCTGGACTGCTGAGTATGTTCCGTTGGAAATTCCCACTACGACTACGCAACATAAATAGGATAACCGATAAGAAATTTGGTGGTTATTAATTTATTTTAAAGACAATTTAACACACAAACAGCTGAACATACACTATTGTCATTATGTTGAATGAAATATTGCCTATATTATATTCCTTAATACTTATTAAAATATCTTTGGACCATACTATAATTTAATTAGTTCATACTGCTCATAGTATTCAATATTCATACCTAATCAGTATCACCCACACACCCACCCACGACCTACCCACCCACCCACCAACTAACTAGGGGCAGTTGCCCAAAAAAATCTCCTTCGCCACGCCACTGTACACATATACAAAATAGACATTTTATATAAATAATTATATATTTTAAATCTTAAAAATTAACACTCACAAATGTATTTTTTCGTATATAAAAATATTACAATGAGTAATAAAAATATCAATAAACATGAACTGTTAATTTTCTTTTTCATAAAAATAATAAAAAAACAAATTATACATAGTGTGTCTTTTCGAAGCAAAATGCTTAATTACACATAGTTATTTTTTAAAAATGAAAAACCGCAACAACTTGAAATTTTCACCAAATCTTTATATTGACGTTTTCTATGCATGGTTTAGATTTCAAAGAATTTTGACATATTTTGACTTATTTTTAGACAATTTAAATTTTCGATTTTTGTAATATTTTTGTTTTTAAACATCTATAAAATTTAATTGGCAGACCGAAAACTCTTGAAAATTTGTAATAAGTTAAACTTATCGTAACTAAAAAATATCGGTGATCGGTTAACTCAATTTTTTTTTATAAGCCCATAAAGCTCAAATTTGTATAAAATGTGTGAAAATCACGATAATTTGCAAGTTATTTTGTAGATATAAATTCATAAAATTTTTTCTGTTCATACTTAAGGTTCAAAATTTTAACACTAGGTTATCTATAAGCTACTTTTCAAAAATCTTTAAAAAAAATTCTACCGGACTTAGAGGAAAAAATTTTATGACTGTTTGAAATTTAAATATTTACGAAATTGCATAAAATAACGATTTATTCTTGAACGATTTTAAATATTTGTTATAATTCAAAAAGTATAAGTCGCAGATTTTTGAAATTTCTACCTGCTGTTAAGATTGGCATTTCCTTTATGTCATATTTTTTTCAAAATATTATATTGACTTTTAAGCCACTTATAGGCATTTAAAATATTCGATTTTTTTACATTTTATTTTTATAATCGGTGATAAAAAAAATTTGGCTCCTACAAAATACTTGAAAATTTAATAAAAGATTCCACAAAAGTAGTTCTTAATTTCATTCAAAAATTATTAAAATCCATAGGCACAATTTTTTTTTATAAGCGTTTGAACAGCGAATATTGACATAGAATTACATGTAAAATATAATATAATGTATAATATTCTAGACTGACAAATGATAACGGTTTTTTTAAAATGCTCTAACTCAAAAACCAAAAATCGCAACAACTTGAAATATTCACCAAATCTTTATATTGACGTTCTCTATACATGGTTAAGTTTTCAAAGTATTTTGACATATTTTGACTTATTTATAGACAATTTAAATTTTCGATTTTTCTAAATTTTTCGTTTCAAAATAAAATATACTTATTACAATATTTATAAATAACAATGTATTATATTCTAGACAAACATATCATCTCCGTTCAGAATCGTTTTTCGTATACAATGATACCTTTAAGTAAAGGGTTCTAGGGTAGGTACTTACATAAACACACAAAAACTAATTTTATATTATTGGACTTCAACAGTTAAAATAATTTAAATAGAGTAACTACTCCTAAAATTTTTTAATTAACATTAAAAAATATAAGAGTATCAAGTATTTGGCATTATAAAGTAGTTTACAACCATTCAAAATGTATACAAAATTCACGCATATATATATATTTATGTTTAGACACTAAACAGTAACAGTTAGCAATAAAAAATTAATTTTAATTGAAATATTAAACGTATAAAATAATTAAAACATTTTTTTTTTTTTTACAATATCTTAAAAATATCATATTCACAATTTACGACAAACAAAATGTTCTTATATACCTACTACAGTCTACAGTGTCTACACATTATTATATAAAACACAGAATATTATTAATTTTTAAAAAGTGGTGGTTGATTATTCCAAAAATACTAAATATGTAAATTAAAAGTAAGATAAATGATTTATTATACTCGTTAGAGATGAAAAATTAATAATTTAATATTTTAAACAACAGAGGACTAGGATGACTAAATAAATTGAGTACTTCTTTATAATCAATATTAATATCATATTCACAAGATATATTCATTAAACTTTCTAGTCTATCATTAGTCATAGTAGAACGTAGGTAGTCTACTTTTAATTAATTTGAATTTAAAGAAACTTCTCTCTGTAGAAACGCTTCCCACTTGTTATGTCAATGATATTTTTAAAAATATGTATTTATTAAGAAATATACCAACAAGATAATTTTTCATGAACATTCTAAAAAAAAATAAATTAAAACATAATTTAAAGATGCAATTAGATTGATAAATAAAGGTAGTTAATGAGACCAACCTTCTAAGACTCTAAGTATAATACTAACCTAAATATTGGTAGTAACCTTCCGAGATTTTCATTACACGCATCATCTATATCTTCATATTCTTGACAACTATCACTTTTACTGTCATCACTGATATCATTATTTTGATGATCATGGAGACTGGTTGGAAGTGCAATTGTGTAAAAACCTAGTTATATAAACCTTATATAATTGTAATATGTAACATAAAAAATAATAAAAATAAACAATGAAAAAAAAAGTCAAGGGGTAGATACATTTCTAATTTCCCCCCATAAATACATAACTGACTTAATAAAAATAATATAGTTTTAAAATTTAAATTCCAACTTACCCAAGTTTGTATGGATTTCGCAAATTTGTTCAAATTTTTGTTTTTTCGTGCAAAATGATGCTATAGAGCGCGTATCTTTTAATGCTTTCATAATTGTAGAACTTTCTAAATGCCAAAGCCAATTTGTATTGTTCAAATTTGCTTAAGTACGACTGCGACGAAATTTTTTTATTTTATTGTAACTCATTGTTAAATAATTTAGTAAAATAATTATTGTAAATGTAAAATGATTCAGAAGCCTCATAAGAAAGAGTAGAGTTGGAAATAATAAATTAAACGTGATTAGTGATACAATAACACTGTATACAAAAACTAATAAGTAAAAATTAAAAATTAAATTTAAATTGAAATGACTGATATCGATAACTGGTAATAAACATGAAAAATATTAACTGTTAACAGTATTACAATAACTCACGTGTATTATGTAGGTATATAAATAGATTTATCAACTATCTCCTGCTCGGACCCGCACCAGCTGCACCACAATAAATAAATATCCGTTTAGCACGATTATGGATGCCTTGTCGATTGCATATCTTGTTCTGTATGAACAATGAATGTTTCATGCTTCATCAATATCCTACTAACTACTCAGTACTCTCAGTATCTCAAGGTTTACTTTTATCTTTTATATAAATATCAAGTACTTATCTATAAATAATTTAAATTTTATATCGAAAACACAAAACATTGATACCAACCCATTCAGTCCCTCACCTACCTCGAGTTGTGACAACTCATGCAGTTGCATTACTTGAGAAGATAGATATACGCCACTGCCTCTATCTAATAACCCTATTTTAATTTGCTTGACATTTTAAAAATTATAATAATTTATATATGTATGATAATTCATATTATGATTAAAGATTATTTTAATGTAAATCACAGTACATCCGTGGTAAATAGTACTTTGAATGTAAGTAGGTATTTTTAATAAAATAAATAATGTAAATAAATAATATAAGTAAATAATATACTTGAATGTCAAGTAGAACACTAGTGTTGACATATAATAAAATAAATTATATCGATATATTATCGTATAATATATTGATATCATGACAGTTTTTACTTAATTTCATTGAAAAATTGGTAAAATATATTTTTTAAAGGACACAAATTAAGATAAGTGTCCTCAATTTTTTGTAATTAGCTGATTCAGTTAAACTTACGGCTTTACAAATAACTTTCACTAATTCTCTATCCATTAGCCAATAGTTTAATGTCCCATATTCCATAATCAATGGACCCTATCGTATGTCACACAATAAGGCGGTACCTTTAAGATGTCTAGTCTAAGTTATCCATTGGTTAGACTAGACATCATTAAAATCTTACAAACTTAACTTTTTATAGCGTCTTTCCTGTAGGTACTTAATACGTTGAATAAAGTCACAATAAATAAAAACAATCAGTTTATAAAATATTATGATTGGTAAGTAAATGTTCAATCAATAAAAATTCAAATACAAGTGTATTAAGAACTTACAAATTATATTTTAATTTTCACTTTTATAATGTATACATTGTAAAAGCGATTTATGTAATCTTAAAAACTAAAAAATTATAAAAAATATAGGTACATATAATATATTTTATGTATAAATAATATTATTTTGTTGAATATCAATAAAATTGTTTTTATCTTTTTTAGATATTATCCATTTGATTTTGTCGAAGGCCCAGAATTTAAAAATCTTTTAGAAATGTTGAATGGTAGCTATAAATTGCCTTCGAGAAAAACAGTATCAAATAGCATGATACCACTTCTATATCATCAAACATACCAAAAAGTCAAAGATGACTAATAGTTTTGCTGTGTGTTTGACAACTGTTGGCTGGATGTCAATCAAGAATGAAAGTTTCAAGGGAGTTACTGCTCACTTTATAAATGAAAATGCTTCACAACAGTCAGTATGTCTTGGAAGTGAGAAATTTGAAGAGAGACACACAATCGAAAACCTTTTATCATTTTTAAATAATACAGTCCAAGAGTGGACCCTTGGAAATAAAATTACAGCAGTTGTCAGTGATAATGCTCCTAATATTGTAGGAGCTGTAAAATATTGCAATTTTCGTCATGTACCTTGCTTTGCCCACAGTGTGAAGTTGATTATACAAAAGGGATTGAAGAATATTTTTCATATTCAAAAAAAGGTAAAACTAATCGTAGAACATTTTAAACGAAGTTCACATGCCTAGTCCAAACTCCAGGAAATGCAACTACAATTGGGTTTGTCGCCTTTAAAATTGAAGAAAGATATAGTGATAAGATGGAACAGCACATATGATATGTTCAAAAGAATAATTGAAATCAAAGATGCTGTTGTCTCTACATTAGTAATTCTTCAATGTGATGTAGAACATTTGACTATGGCAGAGAGGGAAGTTATCCAATATTCAACTGACATTTTAGAAATATTTTCAGAAGTCACAAAAGAAATATACAGCGACCAATATATTTGCATGTCCAAAATATTGATTTTCATTAGAGCCATGATTGACGCTATGCAGACTTCCAAAAATAACCAAAAATAAAATAGCCTTGCCAAATATAGTAAAACAGTTGGTCACCGCATTATTGGAAAAATTAAATACAAGATTTTCGGGCTATGAAGATAATGAAATTATGGCGCAGGCAGCTTTACTTGATCCAAGGTTCAAAAACATTGCATTTAACGGTTATCATCCAAGAAAACTAGAAATAGCAATTGATTAATTAAAAAAGAAGTCTGTCAAGTGTACGAGTATTTGTCTAATGAAGATAATGTTACTGTACCAACTAAAAATAATGAGAGGGTATCATCTAAATCTTCTTTGATCTGGAAAAATGTTGACGAGCAATATAAACGGCAACAAAATACAATCAGTCCAACAGAAGCGGGTATAATTGAACTTGACAGGTACTTAAATGAACCTAAAATACACAGGCATGATAAAACGGCGATAATCTTTGAACCTGATACCTACATACAATAACACACGATCATGTTTAATTTAATAAATAATTTCAGACCTTGCTGCAGCTCTGGTATTTTTCTCAATTTTAATGCAGCAACTGAGCATATCACTTTTTTCTTTATTTGAATAAGACATAATTTAAAAACAACATTTAAATGTAACAAATAAACAACTTTTAACTGTAATAACTGATATTTATTATATACTGTATAATTGTATAATAAATTAACAAATTTTACTTATTGACAAATACGATGTATTATGTTTATGTACAACATTCTACAACACATTTTAAATATGCATAAAAATGTAACCATAAAGTATTGGTTTTTCCTCATTGATATAATAATTGACAGTTTGATAAATATGAAATTTTTCACATGATTGAGATAAAGGTATTTATTACCTTAGTACATATATATTCATATACTATTGGTGTTTTACATTTTGTGTGTTCTAAGTAGAATTAGAATCTCTAAATAGAATTACTAAATAAATTATTTTAATATTATACTAATATTTTATAAAGTATGAAGATGGATAACTTATACATGGATAACTATCCAAGTTCTTATGAACAATTCTTAAAACTGGATACAGTAGTATCTAAAAATGTGTCAGAGACACAGTTTTACAAGGAAGGTTATTTCTTTGGTGAATGGTAAAAACGCCTTAAATCCAAAATAACTAGTTTTCAGGAAGATAAAACAAAACATTGGAAAATCATTCAAAATCGTTGACAATTATGTCTGGGCTAAAAATTTATTTAATTTAGTATTCAATATACCAATTTTTATGTTAACTATTAAGTGGAACTTTAATATCAATTCTCCATTATTTTTAAGTGACTTAAGATAATAAGATTTTTATTTTATATGACTTACGCTATATGTATCATTAAGTTTCAACGAGGCATGCATTTAATATGATAACTTTATATTGTTTTATTTGAGCAACATATAATAAAAAAAACATTAAAAACTGTAAAATAACATTGATATACAATAGAATAAAACAAAATGACACATAGAATTGTAATAAATGTATAACCTGTTCAATAAAATAAAACAACAAAACATAATATTTTAAATTAATAAAATAACAACTTGCTGTTTGACAAAATAAAATTAACTATTTAACTGTTAATTGCTTTTCAATAAGACAAAACAAAATATCTAATACTAATAATATATGACATTTTTAACACAATAAAGTTATATAATTAGTAATCAGTCATCAAAGTTTACACAAGTTTCATCGAGATCTGAATCATTGTTAAAAATATCATTTGTTGCATTTAGTCCGGAATAAAAACTACAGAGAGTAAGTGGTATTAAAGGAGATCTAACAAATCTGTTTTCTTATCTTTTGAAATTAAAACTGGCCCAGAATATCTATTTTGAACATTCAATTCATCATATTTTCCACGACGTCTGAAACGTAGTGATTTGAATGAAGCATCCTCTTCAAGTGTATTTTTATAATTAATTATGCCTTCATCAGATTTTCTATACTGTAGCCATTGCACATCATGCCATTTAAATAGCTCATGGTCTGTATTCATTTTATGAGCAACTAAAGGACCCTTCAGTAGTTTGGCAAAATCAAAAAAGTCATCCTGTGCTATTTCTATAACCTGAAATTGAATTATTTTTTCCAGTACTTCTAACAAGTTGATACCAATCATGTGGGTAGAATATAGGAAATTACATTTTTTTTTTTCTATAAATGAATGGTCAACATCACATTCCAAGCGTGTATGCCCCTAAACTAAAAATATATGATTAATAATATTTACATTAGGCAACATATGAATGATTTTTAGGAACATAACCGATACATGAGAGTTTTTGTTCTGACCACCACAAGTGTCTGAGTAAAATGTGAGTTCAGTAAAATTATTTGGTGAGTTATTGAATAGGTGTTTGAATAAACAAGAAACAATTGTTTCATGCCACATGTAGTTAAATGATTGGCTATCAGCATTATTATGGATGGTTAAATTGAATGTTCATAGCTGTATTTTATAAAAGTCTACTGAAAACTGCAAATATGGCGTAGGCAAGCCTTTATTGTTAGCTTTACTGCTATATTCAAGATCTGCATTAAATTGATGAATATTTAAAGTATTTTTAAAAGTTATCAGCATATCTTCATTTTTAGATTCTTCTGCAGTTTTAATTTGAATTTGTAGAGTATCACATTTGTGACATGTGTAAGTTACCTTAGGCTTTTTAAAACTTGACTTTAACTTATGAAATTTTGTTTCATATATAAATCTGGACACTGTATTATTATGAATATGATTATCCTTGTACATTTGGTACATGATATTTAAATTTAAATGAATCTGTAAATAATTTTTGTAATTTTTTTTTTCTAGTATAGTGACTTTCATGCGCAGGAAAAGAGTTGATTTTCCCTTTAAAATAATGTTAAGTCTCTGGTTTTATTGCTATTTTTACACTTAACACGAGAAGTTTTTTTATCAGCAGAATTAATAAAGGAAGATATAAAATTTACTCTTTTTTCGTGATCCCCTAAACTCCAGTATTCATTAAATATAGAACTTCTTATATCATCAGTAAGAATAACAATGTACTCTTTTCTGTAAGATCTTAAAGGTTGCATTTACCTTCCAGTCACTTCATTACTACTTGAATTGACATAAGATAGTCTTCTATGTAAATTGAGTGTTCTTCTTTTCGAACAGCCCGATACCACTTTTTTTATTGGACTCGTCTGTCTCATCTTGTGTCAGTTGAATATCAAATTGTTGTACATTATTATTTTTTAGGCTCTGAATTTGTTACACTTTCAATTTCAGAGTTGGGTCAGTATGATTTATTGTAGAATAAATCATCATCAATAGAGTCATCCTCAGAAATTGAAAGAGTACGTTTCTTACTTGTATTAGTTTTCATTATGTTCGTTGACACTGCATCTTCTGTATAAACCAAATCTTCAATACCCTCAAAATCATTTTCCAGTAATATTACTAATAGTAATAGTAATATTTCTGGTTCCAGTGGTAGATCAGGAAAAATCAAGTAATGGTACAGTATATAAATTAATCGTTCTGGGTAAAACTTGTCCAGGCTCTGACAAATATAATTAATTTTAATATTACAAAATACATAATATATTTTCATTTATATTGCAGTGATAATATTATACAATATTTGATTCAAAGTGTAAATAGCTCTTTGTACATTATAAGGTGCTAATTCGGTATGCGCTCTACCGGTTTTTGTGTTCTACACTTGGTCTACGTTCGGTACGCGGATATTGGACTGAAATTACTGTATAATATGCGTTATCTGCCTTGGTTTTATATAATATGTTGGGTATTTCAACTTTTAATAATAACGATAATCTCTAATTATCTTTAGGTACTTAAAACTGTATTACTGTTGGTTTTAATTTTATTACAGTCGTCACACAACGCTCACGAAAGTTGTTCGTTACGAATATAATATATATTTTTTTTAAATATTTTTAGTATTTCGTGTATTATTTATAAATTGTAATAGCTGTGATGATGTTTTGTGAGTTTTATACTACAGTATAAAATGAGATTGAGTGTCATCGGTTTTTAGTAGCAAAAGAATTGTTGAAAAGTGCCGAGGACAACGACCCTTGTCATAAATGTGGCACAGAAATGCAGGTAAAACGACGGAAATGCTGTAATGGAGAGTGGATGTCGATTTTTCGGTGTCCAAAAAAAGGCTGTCAGACAACAAGATCACCACGAGCTAGAAGTGGTAGAAGTTTTTTTCATTTTACTGACTTGAACCAACGTTGCAACAGTGGGTTAACACTTTGTCAAATTGTTGAACTTGTATTTATGTTTGTATTGGAATTACCCACACAAATGGTTATGGATCGAACAGGGAAGAAGTAATGAGTGTGTCACCGACTGGTTTAACATGTGCCGAGAAGTATGTACAGCTATGAAACTCAGTATGAAACAGAAACTTGTTGGTAGAGCGCATACCGAATCAGCACCTATTATAAATGGTATTTTCATATATTATTTATATGTATCTAGCTTAATAATTTTCTTAAATTGTATAACACTACTCATTATAGTTTTATTATTAAAGATGAGCATGAACATTTTATTTTTACTTACCATTATTAATAATATTATTACAATGATTACAACTGACAACAACACTAACCAATTTCTTACATCTTTGTGATCGTGCTGACAACATTTTAAAGTAACAGGTATTTTAAACAACATTTAAATAAAACTTAATAAAATTATAATAAATAATGTAAATCATTAGGTGTGTTTTTATATTTTGGCTTATAGGAGATAATATAATATACAATTTGGTTACTATCGTTACTGATAATAAAACACCAGCTGTATTGTTGATATTTAACTGATAAGACAACATTATTATAATCATTAATCAGTTATCTACATAAAAATAAAAGTCACGAGTCATTATTATTATAATAGAATATAGTTAAATAAATTATTTAAAATTATATTATAATAACTTAAATACCTGAAACATGTGATAATCGGTAGGTACAAATAGCATAAGATGACTTATGCTGTTTTGATCAATAATAAATTATTGAAATGTATGGTATTATAATCTTAAGTTGACTTTAAGATTTTAAGACCATTTTAAATTATCGATCTTGTTTGATCCAAAACTCTTAACTAGACATATGTGTTTTGTACCTTATATAAAGTGACTTAAAATGTTTAAACCAAAACAAATTTCACTGATAGTGGGTTATAGTCTTGACTTTTTGTTATCTGTACCAACAAAATATAAAAATATAAAAATTGTTGATTCCAATAACACTATAATCTAATAATGTCAATTTTTGACTTAAGACATTTATACTATGCACCAAAGATTTATCAATTGTCGTTTTAATGGAATCATCAATGCAAGTAAGTTCTATGATCAAAATTGTAATTCAAATTAAATTAGTAAGTCTTATACTAAGGATTTTTAAAGAATATAACATGAAAAAAGAATAATGTAATTATTTAAAAATATATTTTATTAGAAATTGCATACGTTGGAGTCCAAAAATAAAAGTTTGATGGAAGAAAATCAAAGACTAGAGGATGAAATTGATAAATATATAGAAGAAGCAGGATCCGCAGAATTACAAATAGTAAATCATTTTAAGTTAATTATTCAGTTATTCATGTAAAGAACAATTTTTGGGAAGTTCAATTAGGGTCATGCATATGTGCTGATTTTCATTATAAATGTGTGATAAAGTGCATTTAAAATATTATAGAATTTACTAAAAATTAGGGAGACGATTATATAAACAGTGATTCATTAATTAATCATAATTAAAACAATTACAAATCAATTTTCACAAAATATATTTAGGGTGGCTATTTAGAATCATATGTATATCTAACATATTTAATAAAACATAATATTTGTAAATAATTATATTTACTATAGGGACAGTTGAAAAAGAATATTGAAAAGTTAAATAACTCAATTGAAAATAAAGTGTCAGAAAATGATAATTTAAAGGTCACAATAACGAAATTGGTAAGACAAATTTATTTAACATGAAATTTATAGATAAATAATAAATAATACTGCACACAGGAAGAGGAAATCATAAAAATAGTGACAATAAATCAAATTGAGCAATTATTACACACCAAATTGGCTAAGCTCGAAAATAGTATTGTTAAAGGTTTAAATACAACTGTTGTAATCTCGGATGAAAATCAACAATGATAATTGCCGATTGCAATTGAAAAACATTGTAATGCAGCCACACCAGTTTATTCTTCAGCAGATTTTTCCTCTTCGCCCAATCTTCTTTCTTCAGCAGCTCCTTCTTTCCAAGTTAAATTGTTTAATAAGGAGTGCACAGATCTACAGAAAAGACAGGTACATGATTTAAATAATAATAACTACAACTCTCCAGGCCTGTCGATAGGGGGGAGGAAAGATAGGATTCCTCCTGGGCCCGAGAAAAGAGGGATCGTAATTAATTATTTAATTTGAACATTTTTTTTTATACATATACATATTTGTATATATTTGTTACTTAAAATAGAAAAAGTATAAATATTTGATATTTACTTGGTCTTGGGAGGAAAGGTAACCGTGGTTCCTGGAATTACCACTAATAGGGTCCTTTAAGCATTTTCCTCCTGGGCTGAACTTTTCTCTCTACGGCTCTGCAACTCTCAATTACACATTTTCTGTTTAAAAACAAAGAGTTCAGAACTCAGAATTGATTTTTTTAAAATGTTTAATTTAATTTAATTTAATTTAGTGCACAGAATGGTAGTGTCCAGTGCACTCGGACTTTGGAGTTTTTGTCAAAAAAGTGAAACCAACATCAGCTAATGATCAAGTATTGTTTCAACGAGCCAAGTCGCGTTTTGCTTATTGGACGAGAGAAAACACTGTAATATTTTGGTGGTCCATAATTCAAATATTCAATGTACTACAGACAATAATGAATAATTTTCTATAATAGGTTCGATGTTGCACTCTAGATCGAAAACATCAAACACAACCAATAACATATGAGTTGCCATCTTGTTGGCCTACAGTATTGGAAAGTGATGTAGATGAAATAATCAATGCATTTCCAAAATTCTAAGATTTTTAAATTAAAAATAAAAACAAAATTCTAAACAGTAAGCACTGAATACGACTTGGGACTTTAATCCTACCATCCTACACTAGTGGCCAAAATAATCCTAGTTATTTAGGTATTCTATGGTATATCAAACGTAATAACCTTTATTCTATGGCCATCGGTAATAACCAATTATACATAGAGATATTATAAATTAATGTAATCATGGAAAAAATCATGTACTATAACCATACAGTAAGAATACACATAGAGAGGGTATCTCGTATATTAGTCTATTGAATAGATTGAAATAAGGAAATAAGGAAAAGGAAGACCGTTAGAGTAACCACTTCATTAATATTAATTTATTGTACACGATAATTATTATTTTATCTATATTGTCAATGTAATTTATTGATAATAATACAATTTGATGTTAATACCACGAACTAAGATAATATTATATATATTAATAATTATATAATATAAATAATTATGTACAGTGCCGGATCTACATATTATGTCACCCGGGGCACAACGTAATATTAGCGCCCCTATAAATTACAAAAAAAAAATCGCCTGAAATGAGTAAAATTACGGATTATGGACGGATACAGCAATTATTTAGAAATATAATAGGTAAACAATAATTGGTTAATTCAATATTCACATCATAAAGATATATATTAATATAAGTATAGTGGAAATGTTTATTTTTAATGGAATATAAAATATTACAATACTCATCAAATTTGATAATTTTGAAAGTATATCATAAAAAGAAAAATGTATTAATATAAAACTAAAAATTTACATTTTAATTTAATTAAATATTAATTGATGCTTTATGAATAAACTAAAATACTACTTTTCTTGCTTTTTTTGAAGCAAATTCATTTATTATATCATCATAATTTATTGTTTTAGCAATTTCGTGTTCAATGGATATGATAGACAGGTTATTTAATCTTCTTTGTTTTGTTGTGGATCTTAAATATGATTTTATTATTTTCAGTTTACTAAAATTGCGTTCGCAAGATGTAGATGTCACGGGTAACGTGAGAAATATTTGATAGGCAGTATATATGTTCGGATATGCATCTTGAAGACCATTTTTAAGAATAAAACTCAAAATTTCATCGGATCGAGCATCTATTAATTTATTTTCTAATTGAAATACATGTTGAGTGAAACTATCCAACTCTAAAATAAATTCAATTTTATCTATGTCTTTTTCATATTTTATATAAAAGTCCATAGCATGTTTTTTAATTGAATTGTTGGCAGAGTAAACAAAAACTTACCATCCAAAAAAGAAAAATCTTGTGCAGCTTCATCGATAGAGTCGAATCTTTCTTTTAAACCATTTGAGATTCTATCACAGACATTTTTCATTAAAATTTTAAAGTTACTTTCCTCTGAAATTGTTGATATATCATCATCTGCTAATTCACCAGACATTTTTTTCTTTTTTCTACTTCGAATTGATGGAAATACTGGTTGTATAGATAAATTGGTGGCTTTTTGTTTTGATTCAATAAGCGCTTCATCAATACCTTCTTCTCTAAATTTCTCAATAAATTTTAATAGACCTTTTATGTGATTGGTTGTTACATCTATTGAAATGTTCTGTTTTTGTAAAATCACATTAACTTTATCAATTGCCATAAGTATTTTATTCCATATGGTTAACATACATAAAAAATTAAAATTTGTTATTCCTTTTAACAAACTATAAACTATTAGTATAATACAAAAATATGCTTTGAAAATGAATGAGTAAATTTTTATTTAGTTGGTTTATGAATGTATTTCATTTATTTTGAAATTTGCGCCCCTCTATGGTTAGCGCCCGGAGCACGTGCCCCGGATTGCCCCCCCCCCCCTAGATCCGGTACTGAATTTAAGTGAACCTGATATTGTAATAGCAGAAATTAAGATGTGGAAAAATGTCTTAAAAAGAACTGAAGTAGATCAAAAGCCAAAAACTGAATACTATTTCTACAATTTTGTGATGAAGACTTGTTCCCAAATATATACAAGTTAATAAAACTATTATGTATATTATCGGTGCGACAAGTACTTCTGAGAGAAGTTTCTCTTCCTTAAGAAATCTTAAAACAGATCTCAGAAATACTATATCGGAAGACAGACTAAATAGACTTGCGATGCTTAATATTCATCGAAATGAAATCTTAACACCAGATGATATAACTGAGGAACTTGTAAAAAAAAACAGGAGATTAAAATTTTAAATTAATTATAAGTTAAATAATGTAATTTTATACCATTTTATTACCAAATAAAAATTGATTTAAAATTATAGTACCTATACCTATTGTAGTAAACCTTTCTGTATATGTGTGAGTGTGTGTATAACTATTGTGGCTATTATTATAGTTATTAACAGTAATTTGTTGATAATGAATTAAATTATATTTATAATTAGAGAACAGATAAAATATAAATTTTGGACACCCCCTATAAAAAATTTCTGGTTACGCCTCTGCCTTGACAAAAGACTCACATGGAAAAAACACCTCCAAACCAAACGACTAACCCTAAATAATCAATAAAATTATTTCACATTGTTATCAATAGAAAATGACATATTAATAAATTTAATTTTGAAGATTTAATCGACACTTTTGCTACCACCAAATATTGACGTAAGTATAATTAATTATTATCATACTCAAGTTTGAAGAATTTATTTTATGTAGCAATTCACTAAGAGAAATTTAATTATTATTTAAATGAAATGTATTACATAATTAATGTAAATTTAATAGAAAATAAATGATAACTTAGTCTAATATTTTAGTTTTTAAGGGCGGTAATTTTTCAAAGCACTACAAGCGAGAAACATGTAAATACGCCTGTGCTTGTAAACTCAATTTTTTCAATGTTTATTCTTATGTGCTAAACTATCAAAGCGTATCTATTCTTATATCATCGATGTTTACAGGCCACATTATCATCTCTCAATGTGTAACCAGCATAATTAAAGATACCTCTAATCGGGTATATTTATACTTTACCGGACACCCTTTTTTTTTTTTTTACTTTCTTTTTTTTTTGAATTGATGTAGTTTGGTATACTAAAGACGATAGTGAAGTCAGAATTTGGGGCTTGAACTTAGTTTTCAAGTTACAGGTCTCTGAAGTTATACGTTTTTTTCACTATTTTCTTAAATACGTAATTTAATAAACAATATTTTCATTTTATTTATGGTGCAGTGGTCTCACAAACGCTTGTAACACATAACACATCGAGTTCAACTCCGAACACACATTCTTAATACATTTTTGCAATATTTTATTATTTTATCGTTTAGGTCTGACCACTCTTTAAGGTCGAATAAATTTACTTGTTTTTCAGCTGCCATAGTTCACGTCCTTTAGTGTATTCGCGTAAGTAGAAAAAAACAAAATGACCGATAATATTTCGTACGTGGTAATCGAAATGTATAATATATTAGATGTACAATATATGTTTGATACATTTTTTGGTATAATAATGGAATAATAAACCTAATAAATTGTGTTATTTATATAATTATTTTAGTTTTCGTGATTTACTCGCGTAGCGTGGTTTTAGGTTCACATACAAAGCATAATCCCATCAGCAGCAGTATCAAGGTTTGCTCAAAAACTAGGTTAGGCTTAGACTATAATTCCCCTTGGGGCGAAGCCCCATCCGGCACGAAAAGTGACACAAAGTGTCACTCGAGTTTGTGAGTGGAGCCGGCAGGCGTAGCAAGCGAAGTCCTAAAATTTTAAAAATTAAAGTTTCGCTCGGTTTAGATAAGAAAAAATAGATTAGAAGATAAAATATGAAAGATATTTTTGATTTGCGATTACATGACCTGTATAATGTAACATATGTATATATATGTAATGTAAAACATAACATGTTCTTATATTAAATAACCAAAAACGTGTCGTAAAAAAATGCAAAATTTCATGTGCACCCGACGGGAATTGATCCATGTTAAACCTACGCTTTAAACCATCGAACTATGCAACATGATAAAAGTATGAGGATAAAATTTATATTTAAAAAATAACTACAAAAATCGCTAACTTCAAACAGCTATAACTTCCAAATTAAGTCCGAGCCCCAAATTTGGATTTCACCAACATTTTTTTCGTACAAATATGAATGGCCAAAAAAAAGGGTGTCCGGTAAAGTATAAAAGTTCCACCTTATACTGTATATGGTCTATGGTTATAAACGCTCCTCTGTTATCATTATCAAACGATAAGCGACAAACCACAAAGCATGATAATTATCAAACTTTCAAAGTATTCTTTAAAATATTAATAATGTATAATTGTTCATACCTTAACTAAGAAACCTATCATTACTATCAATTTGTGAATGAATATAAAATTTAACGTACTGCGTTGGATTTCAAAAATGTCTTCTATACCATTTATTGGTACCTAAATTATTTTATAGTGTTCACTATTTCCATTAATACTATTGTAAATTATGATTTAGTATTAAATAATAAGTTTAAATATTTCAATTTTAGATATTGGAGCAAATTTAACAGACCCTATGTACAAAGGAATATATAATGGCAATAAAAAACATAAAGAAGATTTAGAAAATGTTTTAGAGCGTTCTTGGGAAAATAATCTTAAAAAAATAATTATAACTAGTGGCAGTTTAGATGATTCCATTGAAGTTTTAAAAATAACTTCATTAAGTGGTATATTTATTGCAATATTATTTTGATAATTGAATTAATATTTATTATTTATTTTTAATGCAATATTTTTAAATTTTTCAAAATTTTAATATGTTGTGTAATATTTTCAAATTTAAAATATATTGTTTGTAGATAAACTTTTCTGTACTGTTGGTTGCCATCCTACTCGTTGTGATGAATTTGATAAAGCCAAAAGTCCTGAAGCTTATTTAAACAGTTTATCTAATGTCATTAAATATAACCAATCAAAAGTAGTTGCTATAGGAGAATGTGGACTTGATAATCAAAGATTACATTTTTGTTCTAAAGAAGTCCAAGAAAAGTATGTATTATAAATTATGAGTACAATTTATTGAAAAATTATGTATGAAATATTTGTTTAGATATTTTGAAATGCAGTTAAAATTGAGTGAACATTTTAACCTGCCACTTTT
The DNA here is from genome assembly GCA_034509805.1 of Sipha maydis. Lineage (NCBI taxonomy): Eukaryota > Metazoa > Arthropoda > Insecta > Hemiptera > Aphididae > Sipha > Sipha maydis. The sequence continues at coordinate 59,716 of JASXSY010000728.1, read as the reverse complement.
TTTACATTGCCGTGATGCAGCTCCTTCATTTATAGATATACTTAAAAGAAATTCAAATTTTATTAAATCAGGTGGTGTTGTACATTCCTTTGATGGTAGTTTGAAAGAAGCTGAAGAAATTATTAAATTAGGATTTTATATTGGTATTAATGGATGGTAAGAAAAACAATATATAACATACATTTTTAAGTATTTTATTTGTTTTTTTTTATTCGTAAATATTGAATTTTACAAAAAGTATATTTGTTTATAAATTATACTATAAAATATTAAATCCTACCATACATTAATTTTATAAGCTTAATAAAATATAGTTTTATTCCTAGTTAAAATTAGTAATTTTGAAAAAATGAGATAATTTTACATAATAATTTAGATTCAGTTTACTTTAAAAATTATTAAATGTTTTTATGGTATATAGATATAAAGGCAGTTTATATTTAATATATAGTTAACATTTCTAAATATCTATATATATATATAATTAATTACATTTTTTGACTTGAATTATTTTTTTTATTTTAGTATATATAAATAAATATTTAATTTTTTTAATTTCCAATTAAAGATAAATGTACTTAACATTGAATTATTGTTATCAGTTTTTGTTATTTGGCTATTAACTTGTTTAAATAAGTTCTATGTTTAATGTAAACTTAAATGCTTAGCTACTATTTATTTTGATAATCATTTTGGTAAATATTTTTACAATGATTAAATTAGATTGTATTATATTTATACACTTTAATAAGATACCTAATTGTTATATAATAAGCTCTGATAATATTTTAGTTTTCCTAACTTTGGTTATTTCAGTTTCAAAATCCAAAATTTAAAGTTTCATGAAACTGCTGTTGCATAACTATGAGGAACTTATGTTTATTGAAACTCAGTGGGCATATCTATTTTTTTTTGAATGAATGGTTTCATGAAACTGAAGTTTTGCGTTATATGAAATTGGTTTTTTAAAACTGATTGTAATAACTGTTAATATTTTATACTTTTTAGTTCATTACGAACAGAAGCCAATTTAAAAACAATATCAGAAATACCAATAAATTGTATCATGTTAGAAACAGATTGTCCATGGTGTGAAATTAAACAGTCCCATCCATCTTATTCGCATGTAAAAACCAAGTTTAATTCTGTAAAAAAAGAAAAATTTGTTGATGGGTCTATGGTGAAGGGGAGAAATGAACCATCCACCATCATGTAAGTTATTAACTACTATTTATATTTATTATTTTTAAATTTTTTCTAATAATACTCGTTAATAAGATTTTAAAATTTGAATTTTAAATAACTGATGTTTTCAGACAAGTTTTAGAAGTGTTAGCTTCATTGAAAAAAGAAGATCCTGTGTCTATGGGAAATCAAATATATCAAAATACTATTGATCTATTTTTCAAAGATAAATAAATTGTTAGTAGTTTTTATAATCTATCTGTTCTAGTATACTATAATACTATGTTGTAAACTAATTGTTGTTTAAATTGTATCATTGAATATTTTGTATTTATATTTTGCTTATGATAGTAAGCAGTAGCTCGTGGCACGTAAGTCAGTGTTTGGTAATGGGTGGCTTGTGGGCTGCATTTGTTCTACACGGTTTTTTTTACGGCTGGCATTAAATTCCAAAACGAGGAAATTTAGTTGAATAAAACGTTTGCCAACAATTGGTGTAAGCAATATTATAGAGTGAACATTTTTTGAGATAAAACTAAAAATTTCAAACTATTGTTTACTTTTTTAATTTTTTAATTGAATTACATAATATTTAGGTTTATATGTTCCAATAAAAATATTAAATATTTTAATATTTTAAAACATTGTTTTAATTTATTTTAAGTGTATTATATTAAAAAAAAATCGCTGTATATATCCATTAATATAATTAATTAGTTTGCAACATGTTACAAGTCATAATTTAGTGGTTTCCATATAAAATAAATATGTAGAAAAAAAAAAAATTAGTCTCCTAAAATTGAGAAAATGGCCAACACGTCTAAAATTTATTTATTTTTAATATTTAATTTATTTAATTAGATAAATAAGAAAAATATTTTTCTCGGAAAGCAAATTTACATTACATAGTTAATTTATTAAAAAATACATTTTAATTAAGTGTTAAAATATAAAATATATGGTAATAATACAAAAATATAAACAAATTATTATTTAAAATATTTTTTTCTAGATTTACTTGATGAAAAAGTATCTAAAACGTCATCAAATGAGAGTTTTTTACATATGTCATTTTCAATTGACATAATTGTTAATGCGTTCAATCTATCTTCAATCTGTGTAGTTTGATTCGATTTTTAATTAGAGCCAACTTTGAAAATTAATGTACTGCTTCACAATTTGTCAACGGTTTTGTCAGGTACAAGGCTGGGCAAGTAAATGTTTTTTTTTAACTCAGTTAAGTTAATATTTTTTTGTTTAATTAAATTCAAAGTTACGTTAATAAAATTTTTATTACATCAATTAAGTTTAAAGTTAAGTTAATACATTTTGTTAACTTAACTTAAATTATTAAGTTAATTAAAAAAAAAAAAAATATATTGGAAAGATTAAAATAAGTGAAAATCACTTGAATATAGTAATACAGCCTTTACTTATGATAATAGATGCATAATAATATATTATGTATATAATTTAAAACCTATTGTAGGACTATATCGCCAGTATAATTTTATAACTATATTTCACTGTTTAACATTTACAATTCGAAAATAAATGACAAATGTTTAAAAATAAGGTATAGAAAAATTTACTACCCATATATTTTTAATTATTACTTATAAATATTACATATATATATATATATATATATAATCATATATGTTATCATACGTATGAATGTGTTAATAAAAATATGATTTGAATTTTATAGCAAAATACTTATTCAAAATATTTACTGAATTTTAATAAGTGTCATCTCAAAATTGTGATCGGCATTGATCCTCTTCTCTTGTATAATAACTGTCCTCTAGCATTAAAAAGCAGCTCAACAATAGCAGAAGAAGGGACGGCAGTATTATACTTTATGTATAATTCTTTAAAGGGATATGGTAACTCTGAAGGAAATTTAATATTTTTATTTGATTAATAATTGTCAACAAGAAGTTTATAATCAGTATTTGAAATTGTTGAATTATTTTCCTCGACAAACCGTGAATATACTAAAATATTTTATGGATAACACGAAAATTTAAAATTAACTTGATTGGGTATTTTAAAAATAAAACAAGTCGATTTTAAGTTAACGTATATCCTAATGAGTTAAGTTAAAGTTAAGTTAATTAACATAGCGAACTAGTAAGTTAAGTTAATAAGTTAAAATCAACTTAACTTTTAACGTAATAACTCGTTAATGCCCAGCCTTGGTCAGGTATAATCTCAATGCAATATATATATATTTGGAAAAACATCAATAAATTGTCGTTCGTAAAGAAGTTTTGCTATAGTACCACAATTGTCAATATCTGAAGTTTTTGATGTAATGATAAAAATGATAAATTTCTGTTTTAAAGTTACCTATCGTCAAGATCATTATGGTAACACTGAATACAGTTATTTAATGAATCAATGTGGGCTTGGGTCAAGGTTTATAGATAATAGTTAGTTAATTATTAATTAATAATTAGTTAGTTAATTATCTATAAACCTTGGGATTGGGTCAGTTCTCCTCATTGATAAGAAATAAAAATGATAAGAGAACATTTAATAATAATATACCAACTGTTTGGAATCAAAATGTTTACTGCTAGGAATTTGACGCCAAAGAATTTAGCAACCCTGTGTTTATGTATTTAATGTATTTAACGGTTTTATTGATTACATTTTAAAATTATATATCATTATCACTTTGGTTAATGTTTGAGACTATCATTTCTGATTATTATAATACTTAATTAAATATTTATATTTAATAACTAATACGACTAATATAATATACATTTTCATCGATTATATTTAATAATCATCTAAACCTTTATACAATTTTTTGTTATTTAGTTTTGACTACTGGTCTAAAAATTATGAATATGGAAGAACAGATCGCTATTAGAAACCATTTGATGGAGCACAACTATATTTTGCCTGTTGGTTTTGAAAATAATGTTGAGGAAGTAGGTGTATCCTGTGTTTTGGCTGTCATTGTTTATTAGGTTATATTATAAATTGTATAACATGACATAATATAGAAGATATTCATCTTATTTTAATCAATAGTTTGAAATCTAAAAAAATTATCGCATTAGGAATATCTTTAATTTTATTTTAGGTAATTTCATATTATTAATCATGGTTGTTTTTACAGAAAAGCTGGTTTTTATTGAAAATCAGTTTTATGTCGAATTTGATCAAGCCAGAAGAAACCTCAGAGTAATTATACTGCTCTAAAATAACTATGAAGATAAATAAAAAACTTAAAAGTAATACAAATTAATTCATTAGATTAGGGATGGTTTGTCAAGAGCTGAATGAGTGAACACAACCAGGATAATCTGTGAATATGTGCAGCAGCTGAATGTAGATAGAGACCTGTTGATGTTATTGAGAAGAGCTGGACACTATGCTGATGGATATGTCCAAGGTGAAATAAGATAATATCCACAGGTTTGTTGAAATACAAGACTTTAACTTAAATTAATGTATATATAATAGAGATAGCTAATTTTATTATTATTTTTAGGAAGATGATCAATAGATTTGTCTCCAACTTCAGGTTTTCTATCCTTCTTTTTATCAATTAATATTTCAAAACACAGTATAGTAAATTTATAAAATTGTTGTTTAATTTATATTTCAATCATTATTTGTTAATTTTTTACTGTAGTAAATTTATAAAATTGTTGTTTAATTTATATTTTAATCATTTATGTATTACATAGTTTGTTAATATTCTACTGTAGTATGTAGCATTAAAAATGGTAACCATTCTTTTTTATTTGTATTTTATAATATTACTTTTATAGTAATTTTTATTGTTTTATTTTTGCCGACTGCGTGTTGCGACATTTATGTTACATTTGGTTTTGTGTTATTAAATAAATTTTTTATAATTAAATCTCAAATTCAAGAGTTATTATTACAGTGTCATGTATAAACAACATTTATATAGTTGTTACATAGATTCCAAAACGTAACAAAGTACATAAGAATCATGAATTATAAATTTAGTTCTAATATTGTATATCTTTATACCAATTGGTAATTACTATACTATCCATATAGACTATGGCAAGTTTAGATATACATACTGTATAGTGTATAACATTTACTGATTGTATACTAGGCATACTATATCATCAATTTTTAAAACTTTAACTTTGGTTAAAATTTATTTAATTATCTTTTGGTGACCACGATAACGAGTACTAGATGTTCGAGGGTGAGATCTCTTTAACCTAGACCAAATTGTACTCATTCTCAACTGACCACAATAACGAGTACTGGATGAGAAAGTAAGTACAGAAACATCTTGTTACTTTACAAAAGTGTTTTATCGCCATAAATGTTTCAATACACACACTAGGATTTGATACTCCCGATTTACTAGGAAAAAAATGAAAAATTAATATTTTATAGTTTAAAACCAAATTAGATAATAATAACTTCAAAGTCTCATAATAAACCACAATTTTCTTTTAAATAAAAACTTGTCGTTAGCCGCGACACCCCGCGACTGCTCGATAACCGTTGCTGTTTCCTTATAGAGGTTTTGAAACTTAGAAGACGGCAATCATTTATTTTTACCTCGTATGTAATTTATTACAATTATTAAGTTTCATGTTATAATATTTTGTGACCATTCATAAATGGAACAATTCAACAGACCTGTTTTTAATTTTTTCAAAAATATTGGTTTTCAAATTTGAATTTGAAAATAAATAAATTTGATTTTGAAAATAAATAAATTTGAAATTCAGGAATTTTGTTGTTGTGAGAATTTTTTTTTCAACGTTGGCATCAATGAATTTGGAAATTTGATTTTTATTTTTTATCAATGAGGAGAACTGACCCAAGCCCAATCTATTTCTGGTTCATTGTGAGTTTTAAAGTTAACTAAACATTTGAATTGAGAAAGAAAAGTTCATAAGAATAAATTCTTCTGTCAAATTCAGAAATCATTTTATGTATAGTAACAAAGAAAGTATCGACTTCAAACTTTTTTTTCCCACTTAAAATAGTTTGATTTTCACATCGTCTTTGTTTTCTTTTACCAGCGTTTTCATAGTTTTCGATAATTTTCGCATTTACAGTTTGAGTCATACTATCATACTTTTCATAATTATTTCTTTCGTGAATTATAAATTGTCGTCAAGAACGAATTAGATCACAACCAGAAAATAAATCTAAACCAAGTTTCTGTAACTTTTCACTAACTTTATTAAATCTTTCTAAAATAGATTGCCACAAAACACACATAAAAGCCGACTCAAATTTAAGACATTTTTTCATTATTGATTTTGCTTCTCTTCTTACATCAAGTTTTTCTTTGATATCATTATTCATGTTTTCTAAAAAATAAAGAATGGTATCATAATTTATAAATTATACTCTCACAGATTCAAAATGACAACACCGCCTAGCATAGGCGTGCGCAGAGTTTCTGATCAGGTGCAGCATACATTTTTATCGGTCTTGATACCTTTTGTTTTAAGAAGATGACATTTTTAGGAAACTCATTATATATTACATTTATTGTGTATATTACTGTATACAGTAGGGAGTTTCAAACTTTTTAGGCAGAAGGCCACAAAATTTTTTCACTCGTAGTCATGATGATATTTACTAGGACTTATCCATTTTGGATCTTTAATGAGGTGGTTTGTCCGAAAATTCTTCCTCATTCCTATGCCGTTGACCACGCTCTGTAGTTCATCCGCCTTTAGAACCGGTTTTCCCACTCCAGGACAAAAGAGTGCCCCTCTCATTTTAGCTCCTCCACCCGTAGATGTTGGCTGCTATGAGTTAGATCGCTTATGCCGGCGAACGTTCGGCCTCCTTAGTCGACTTCTACGACAGGCGTGGAGTTACCGTGAGTAAATTCTACTGCCCCTACCCACAGGGGGAAACGAACGACTACGCTCAGTTAAACCGCTAATATCTAACGAGCAAACTAAATTAAGCACCAAACTTCTTATATATAAATCATTAATCAAGCCCATGTGGACTTATGGCCTACAACTGTAGGGCAATGCAAAAGTAACTAATGTAAATAAAATCCAAACCATTCAAAATAAAATTTTAAGATTAATCACTAAAGCCCCACCATATGTCTCCAACTACTCTCTGCACACAGATCTAAACATAAAAACAGTTCATGCTGAAGCAATAACATATTACAAAAGATTCCATAACACACTTCCATTTCATCCTAATCCCCTTATATCCAATTTAGCTTCTCGCACAATTCCAGGTAATCCCACACGTTGACTAAAAAGAAATTGGTGTCGTGATTTACTAAATGATTAATCCAAATAAATTAAATATATAAATAAATAATTAGGTAGTGCCTTCACTGGTTGGCTTCTTCCCTCACGTTTTCATGTATAAAATAAATATTATATCACATATTCTTATTGTGCCTAATAGGTATAGATTGTATATATCTTGTTAAAATTAAAAAAAAAAACTTAATTTTGTTTATTTTATATAATAAAAGAAGAATTATTTATATATTTCGTCGTAAATTTCTTAATAATTATTATTGTAAATAATGTACAACAGTCATGTCAAACACGCAGCCCTGACAATTTTAATAGATAAAATCAAAAATTAATAGTACAAAAAAATGATAAATAAGCTATGTCGCAACTAATTATGTCATATTTAAATAAACTATAATCGAATAAGTTTTATTGATGGTTTTATTTGTACATTAATCTATTATAAGTCCTTAAGGTATGTATCAATTAAATATTTTATTTTTATAATTAGTTAGCATAACAAATTTAAAACGAAATGCCCAAATATATATGTGGACGTCCAATAGGTCTTTTACGTATCACTTTTAAAGTAAAATATCAATATGTAAGCTAGATGGTAAATTTTGTTCAGCCTATGGGCGGTAAAAACCTTAATCTGGTCCTGGTTTACACACTAGACAATAGACCAGTGGTTCTCAACCTTTTAAGAATGTGACTTTGAAATGTAAAATTAAACTATTCGTTACCACATAGAAAATAAAAATTAATAATCCTAGTTATTGAAATCAAAATACCAATATTGTTCATTGTCCGATTTTTTCTTGCATTTCAACATTTAACTAATTTAATGCTTCAAAAATATCTCTTAAAAACTTGGCTATTCACACATTATCATTATATTTTTCAATGAGTAGTTTTTTCTATAAGAAAAATATGTATAATGCAATGTGTAAAGATATGACACGAAAAGTAATTTTTTCTTCAATAATCCAATTCAACTATCAAGAATAGCATCATTAGAAAATATGAAGTTGGTTCAAATTAGACCATTTTTCTGAAAAAAAATTAACAACTTTTTTTAAAAATATCCAAGCCATAATATGTGTTGTCCCTATCCTGAAATTCTTTAATACGTAACTATCTGTACATATTATAACGAACGTTGGGTGACGACGCATATTCAACGCAGCGGTAAAGGTACGATTTCTTTGTGGCATTTAACCCCGATACTCTAGATTTTGTATTTTGTGTATGACTGCTTTCTATGTTTGCGTTTGAGTGATTTTTATTATATTATAAATATGTTTGATTTATTTTTACTTTAGTACTATATCAAATATGGACAAATACATGAAGTGATGTCGATATGTCAATTACATCTACTGTAACGTGTCTCGAGTGGTTTGAGGACGCTACGATAATGTTATGATTGAATAGTACTTCTAAGTGTTTTAATATAAGTTCAATAATTTAAACTTGAAAGAATAGAGTATGATATTTTTATTTTACACTTAGAAAAATCAGCAAAGTAATAACAATGTAAATATGACTGTCGTAAGCGGAGTGTTTGTACTTGATGGCTGGATACGTCTGATGTTGGTGGTGTAACGGAGCCCTTATATATTCCGTTTGATTTTGTTCTCGCCACCTGGTTGCCCTTGGCCTTCATCGTCAAATTTGGATGATGACGTTGTTCGCTATTTGTAATCCGCACGTGGCTTCTTCTTTGTTGTTATTATTTGGCCATTTCACAATTTGTTCATGGTCGGACATTGATTTAGTGATTATGATCTGCGCGTGGATTAGCTTTATATTACAATATATGTGTGCAATAGTTATTTATATAATTTAGAAGTATTGTACATTTTATCCTCGTACGACTCGGAATTATGAGTATTATTATTTGTTAGTAATTACATTACAATTATATTACATATAATGGTGCATGTTACACTACTACGGATGCAATTGAACCTGGAGATGGAGAAAACGTATAGAACGATGAAGAACTAACAGAAAATATCATATCCGATTTGTCATTAGTTTCATATGCAGGAAACGTATTAGGTTAAAGTAAGATTAAATGTCATTTCTTTTGGCCAAACGATCATAATATACGAAGGATACCATGCTTCTTAATTGCGAAGTAGTTATTCACAAATAATATTAATATTATTAATAATACTGTTCAAAATAAAATTTTGATTCATTTTGAAAAATTTAAAAAGCAGGAAGAGAAGAGCGGAGAAGGAGACAACAGTCAAAGTTATGATTTAATTTTGTAAAATCAAACTGAAACAGTGGAATAAAATAATAAAATCGACGGTGTCTGACATTACATAGGAAAAAGGATAAATATCAGGATAACAGTCTGGACGCTGTAGGAAAGCTGTATAAAAAATACTTTCTCAACGCGCGTTAGAATATGTCATAACATTTTACATTGCCAACAACGCTGCCTTCTTTAATATAAAATCTATAAGTATATAACTTCTGCAACGTCCATCCTTGACGGAATACAAAATTCGACTGACAAGTAAATATACGCGTGTATACGCTTAAAAGCTGTAATTCATGCGAACAAAAACTAAAAAAATGTGTGTTTATTTAATGCACGTTAAATGTTCTTCTAGGTTCGTATGAATGCTTTATAATTATATCGGGCGATACGGCTGATACGAGCCATCGTATTTTCTAAGAATACAGTTATTTTTCCATCACAAAAATTATAACGAGCTGCTAGTCTTATATTGTAAATTGGTAAGTACTCGTATATATGATTTTATAAATATTTTATTAGGCTGTATAGATAGATCGTTTCCACGTGGTACACCCTGGGCAACATTATATAACGCCTAAAGATCTATCAAATGGGAAACCTGTCCTTATGGATCTCCAGGCCCTCAACACTAACAACAAAAACAGTAACATCTCCTCTTTTCCAGAAAACGGGTCTTTTCAAAGTCAAATAACCCGGGATCTATGCCCTTAGCTTAGAATTATACAATTAAATGTAGAAGGTATAAGTCGGGACAAGAGCGAATATCTAGCCAAATTTGCACGGGACCTTTAACAGATCCATCAAGCTTCAGGCCATTGAACATGATAAACTCAGTGGCCAAGCTCTTCGTAAGGCTACTGTTGAAAAGGCTTGATGACCACTTCGACTTAACTAGAAGGCGTATAGGATCTCAGTACGGATTCTGTTGTGGCTGACCGATCGAGGACGCTCTAGAGTTTGTTTTTGAAGTGACTTGAGGTGCAGCACGCGGCGTGGTACAGCACCGAGACCTATGCATGTTCGTCTCGTTGGACGTCTGCAATGCCTTCAATAGAGCACCTTGGAGGAAAATCGACGTGGCGCTTCTCGTGAAGAAGGTGTCCTTCTACCTAGTCCCACTTATTAGATCGTACCTGGAGGACAGATTTCTTATCGTCAGTGACAACTCAACTCGGAGAAGAGTTACATGCGGTGTACCATAGAGCTTTGTCATCGGACCAGCGCTTTGGAACATCTTCTATGATGACCTATCCCTATCCCTTCCAGAGTGCAACTCATTTGCTTTGCCGACGACGTTACCTTCGTTGGTGGTCACACCTAACGTAGCTGCGGTCAAATCTCTTTTGAACCAGTCCCTAAAACGAGTGGCAACCTAGATGAGAGAAAACAGGTTAACCCTGTCGCCTCACAAGTCTGAAGTCATCGTTCTAAACAGCAAGCAGTTGTACACCAATTTATCGCTGAAATTCGGTGAGCACACCATTCCCTTCAGGACGATGCGATACCTCAGGGTGGAATTAGACACGAAGTATTTATTCACACGTAGCCATTGATTCATAGCAAACGTCTGCCGCGGTTCTATCCATCGACAGGCTGATGCCAAACGTCGGTGGCCCTGCCAATCGAAAAAGAGTGATAATCGGGACAGTAGCCACGAGCAAACTACTGTACGCTGCTTCGGTCTGGGCAGACCTTGGCACTAAAACCGTGAAGAACCGAGACAATGGTCAGAGCCTAGAGAACCGTCGCGTTGCACACCATTTGTGCTTACCGCACCATCTCCACGGACGCATTTCTGGTCTTAGCAGTAAAGATTTCGACCAATTTACTAGCCCTGGAATGAGTGAGAGTACACCGATGGTCAGAAGAGGCCCTTCATACTGACTCTATCCTGACCATGAAAAAAGAGGAGAGGACGATAACAGTCACCACATGGCAGAACAGATGGAACCGGTCTATCAAAGGCAGTCACACAGGTCACACCAGCTCCTTCCTGACATCACCTGACAGCTCAATGCTCCAGACATACCTAAAACCTACTATCTGACGCAGTATCTGACTGATGTAGCAGGCCTGCTATGTGGTCCCGAGAGAATCGCAGGTGGACTGGACGCAGCAGTAAAAAGAGCTCGCAGTGTATTTTGCAGAATGGTAACGAACATCTTCCGCAACAAGGAGGACGAAAGTAAACGGGAAGCTGAAAATCGCAACTGAATCGGAGGAGAAGGGGGTGTGCATAAAGTCCTCGAATACATGCACAAGGTAGAGTCAAAGCCGGTGTCATAGGATTCTATTACCCTCAATAATTTTTACCTCCCCCGGTAAATATATCCTAGGTTATATTTACCGGGGGTAAATAATATTTAATTAAATATATTTATATATATTATATACTAGGATATTTTGACATCAAATGGGGGGTAAATATATCCTAGGACATTTTTACCGGCGGTAAAATAACACTAGGATATTTTTACCCCGGGTGAATATATACTAGGATATAGTTACCTCCCCGGTAAAAATGTCGTTTAAAGGGGAGTATAAATATACTAGAATATAATTACCTCCCGGTTGAATATATACTAGGATATAGTTACCTCCCTGGTAAAAATGACTACTAAAGCCGAGGAAACGATTCTCTCGCTGAGTGAGCTGTCTTAATACTTGTTTTATCCCTATGTATATACAGTGTAACCTCTCTATAATCGCATGGGACCAAATCATTTTTGTTATAAAGAGTTTTCCGTCATGGAGAGGAAGATATTGTACATATTATTTGCACTGGGATTAAGAACATTTTCCGTTATAAGGAGGATTCCATTTAATAGAGGGTCCGTTATAGAGAGGTTTCACTGTACTTGTATTTACACAAAACATTTTTCGATTTTGTTGTTAATTTTACATAGAAAATACAAAAATTTGGATATGTAATAAAATTGTCCTTTTAATTTGTTTTTATTGGTATTAGATGATATCAGAAATACATTGTTATATTTTTATTGTTTTCATTAAAGCGATAAAATTATTTATCTTCTTCAATTTTACATTTTTCTTTCGTTTTTTTATAATTTTTAATAATTTTTATTAATTTTTTGTATTATTTATACCCCTCTTTAAACGACATTTTTACCGGGGAGGTAACTATATCCTAGTATATATTCACCCGGGAGGTAATTATATTATAGAATATTTATACCCCCCTTTAATAACATTTTTACCGGGGAGTTAATTATGTCCTAGTATATATTCACCCGGGGGTAACTATATCCTAGTATATATTCACCCGGGAGGTAATTATATTCTAGTATATTTATACCCCCTTTAATAACATTTTTACCGGGGAGGTAATTATGTCCTAGTATATATTCACCCGGGGGTAACTTTATCCTAGTATATATTCACCCGGGGGTAACTATATCCTAGTATATAGTCATCTGGGGGTAACTTTATCCTAGTATATATTCACCTGGGAGGTAATTATATCCAAGTATACATTTACCCGGGGGTAACTATATCCTAGCATATATTCACCCGGGAGGTAATTATATTCTAGTATATTTATACCCCCCTTTAAACGACAATTTACCGAGGTGGTAACTATATCCTAGTATATATTTACCCCCCATTTTATGTCAAAATATCCTAGTATATATTTACCCTCGGTAAATATAACCTAGGATATATTTACCGGGGGGAGGTAAATATTAACGGGGGTAAATATCGCCTGTTACTCCGATCAGGTGCCACGAGTTTTGAATCTCACCCTCCCGTCATCGATATATATCAAGGTCGGAAAGGATCACGAATCACACCAGACGTACAAGACTACATTTTATGTGAAAAAAAAAAAAATGTAGCGCGGTCGCGGCCATTCCCTAGTGACTTATTGTAAAACATTCATATGTTAAGTTGCGATCACTAGGGGCGGAAGGGGGATGCCATGTATGTATTATAAAATTTGTTATCAAATAAGCAATGAGGACTGGGATTGAGCATTGTTAACACAGTTCCCGCCCAGTTCTCTGTTCAAACAGGGGAAAAAAAGAATGACTATAGAAAAATGAGAAATATGCTGTATAAATGGGGACTTAGGGATACACCACAATGCGATGTGTATGAAGTTGGCCCCCCCCTCATTGTCCGATCGACTTCAAAATACTACCAAATAATTGCAAATCGAGTTTCGCTAATTGCAAATCATCCAGTTTTGAGTAAACTCAAATTCAAAATTAGGGGGGCCAACTTCATGTAGCCCCCCACTTTGTCCGATCGACACAAAGTTAAAAGCAAAAAATAGTTTAATTTTAATTTTTAAATTTTAAAAAAATTTAAGAAAATGAATAATTCAATTATTGACACTAGACAGAACTATCTCGGTAGGACTACAGTGATCACACTGTCGTGTCGTGCTCGTCGCTCATAGGAATTCATTCTTGCCCGCGCGGCTGAAAACGACGGTCGCGCGAATAGGAATCACACTTTTACGGCTATTATGAAATAGTCATGTACGTTACATAATGTTGGTAGGAAGGGGGCCGTATTATCAAAATAAATCATTTTAGAGTGTCGTGGATCAAAAAAGGTTGCGCACCATTGATCTACACATCAGTTTTCTATCCAAATCCGATCCGTCAGTATCCATTCAGTCACAGATCCGAGAACTTTTGAATTCTCGCCAACGAAATTCTTTTTTTGACGAGCGTCAATTTTAGGCGAAATGGACGCGTTTGGTATATAACAGACTCAACATGACTGACCCGATATCGGAACTAACCGGTCTCGGGGTGACTGATATGTGTGAAATACACTTGACTGATCAGCCAAAATCGTCGGTAACTTGACTGTTTCTGATCGGAGACGTCACTGTCTCGTGACTGATGTGTGTGAATCGACCTTAAGTCACAAACGCATAACAAACTATACTAGAATTAAATGAGTAAATCCCAAAGGAACATTCAAGTTGTATTTTAGTTTGTAATAAATTGTATTCAGATCAGGTATTGTGACCTTTATGTTTTTTCGGTTTTGGTTTCGTATTGGTTTATATAAAAAAAAAAATTAACACGCAGATCATTCTATTATTAATGTCATTTTGACAGTAATAATATTGTTGTGTTATAATACAATATTTACGATTTAAAAGATTTTTTTAATATTGAAAAAACATAACTTAAGAAATACTCAAAAATTATATTGTATTTTATTTGATGCTTTGTACCATTCAATAACAATGTGTCGCAAAAGGCATGTGACGCGCGATGCACAGGTTGGCCACCCCTGGTCTACACTACAGACTATAATCAATTCCCATTTTATATTTTTAATTGTTATTTATTTATTATTAGCCCAAATTTATTATTTATTATTTGAGCCCAAATAATTTAGCGTATTAAAAATTGTTAGTGTTTTTAAAAATTGTTTAAATATAAATAAAATTATACGTAACATTGTAACAACATAATAATTGGAAAAATGTTTGAAAAAATAGTACTAAAAAGGCTAATGCCAATAGCTAAAAATGAAAATATTCTGCCCGACATTCAGTTCGGATTCCGTTCCAGTCATTCAATCTCCCATCAACTACACCGCATAACCGATTTCATCTCCTCGGTACTTGAAACAAAAAAATACTGCTCGGGAGTATTTCTAGACGTTGCGAAAGCTTTCGACACCGTTTGGCACCAAGATTTACTGTTCAAACTTAAAAAAATATTTCCAGCCCCTTACTAACTACTCCTAAAATCTTACCTTGAAAACAAATCGTTCAAAGTCAGAATCAACGCCAAACTATCAACCCACCATAGAGTTCTAACAGGCGTTTCTCAAGGCAGCGACATTGCACCATTTCTTTACATTTTCTACACAGGGGATATTCCAGTTAATCACTTCACTCTCATTGGAACTTACGCGGACGACACAGCCATATTTGTCTCAAATGCTAACCCTGCCATTGCCAGTCAACTGATCCAAACCCATCTAAACGCCCTTATGTCTTGTTTCAATAAATGTGGGACTTTGCTATGTAACGCATTTATAAGACGGATACAATAAATGTCACTGCAACGTCCCTTGATTCTTGAATGGGCCGAGCTAATAAACAAATGATTTTGTGATTCCTAATAGGGATGGGAAATATGAATCAGTTGAGTGAGTCGATTCTGTTGATTCAATTCACTCAACTGAATCGATTCAGTGATTCATCTCGATTCAATGAACTATTCAACTACAAATATTCAGATAAAACTGAATTAAGACATGATTATAGGGTAGGGATGGCAAAACATTTCCCGAGGTTAGGTTAATATCGATAAACCGATATTTTTAATTACTAAATGACGTGTTTTGAGTGTTTTATTGTTTATACCTTTATTCACTTTATTAGTATATAAAATAAATGAATAATTTATGATGAATCATTTCTTTAAAATATAAAATGATACGTCTAATCTAGTATTAAGTTTTAACCACAGTTATATTATTTCAAGATAGATTTCAACCATGGTTGTAGATAAGATTTATCTATAAAAGTGCAGTACTGCAGTGATTTGAGTGATTTGAATTTCGAATGATTCGGTCCAAAGATTCACTGCTGTGTATCCAATGAACCGATATATTTTAAAACACTGAATCAATTCATTCGGTTCATCTAACTGAATCGATTCATTCATGAATTACCCATCCCTAGTTCCTACTTAATTAAAAAAATATGTAGATATTGGAATTAGACATTTTTGAAATCACGCAAATTAATGTTTAATATTTTCTATATACAATACTATTTAAAAGAAATTTATAATGCGTGAATAATAATAATAATAATTAAGAACTATACTTAAACGTATTGCAGGAAAAAAAAAACCTGGAAAAAAACGTGGAGTAGATCCTAATGAAGTTTTTAATATTCTTAAAGATCACAAAAATTTAATCTTTAATTCCAACGGTGAATTAAAAAAAATATCTGCCAATATATGGAAAGATTTATTGAACCTCCTCGGAAAAAAAATATCGTTCAACTCTTTATATATTTCCGTGTAACAAGATCGTTACAGTCATCAATCCAATTTAAAAAAAATACTTGGCCTAACTCATATTCCAAAACTAACAGAAGAAGATAATTATAGTTCTGATGATTCATATTCTGTTTATGATGATAATATTAACGAGTTTTCAATAGCGATACCTTATGACATATTTAGTAAAATAATGCCAGTAACAGTAAAGTATAAAAAAGAACCGGATGGGCCTCACTCTGCTGTACATTTGGGGGTGGAGTGCACCTCGTTTATAGGATAGGTCATTATTACAATGGATTTGTTAAATTTGAATGCAATGATAGATACCATTGTATACGAATAACGATTCTGAACGGAGTTAATATGTTTGTCTAGGACCTAGACTCTAGGAGATAATACATTGTTATTTATAAATATTGTAAAAAGTATATTTTATTTTGAAACGATAAATATATTTTTCAATTAGGATGAGTTGGCAGTTGCTTACAGCGACATAGTTTGTCAGTCTAGAATATTATACATTATATTATATTTTACATGTAATTTTATGTCAATATTCGCTGTTCAAACGCTTATAAAAAAAAATTGTGCCTACGGATTTTAATAATTTTTAATGACATTAAGAACTACTTCTGTGAAATCTTTTATTAAATTTTCAAGTATTTTGTACGAGCCAAATTTTTTTTATCATTGATTATAAAAATAAAATGTAAAAAAATCGAATATATTAAATGTCTATAAGTGGCTTAAAAATCAATATTATATTTTGAAAAAATATGACATAAAGAAAATGCCAATTTTAACAGCTGGTAAAAATTTCAAAAATCTGTGACTTATAATTTTGGAATTATAACAAATATTAAAAATCGTTTGAGAATAAATCGCTATTTTATGCAATTTCGTAAATATTTAAATTTCAAACAGTCATAACATTTTTTCCTCTAAGTACGGTAAATATTTTTTTAAAGATTTTTGAAGAGTAGCTTATAGATAACATAGTGTTAAAATCTTGAACCTTAAGTATGAACAGAAAACATTTTATGAATTTTTATCTACAAAATAACTTGCAAAATTTTACATATTTCGTATAAATTGGAACTTTGAGCACTTATAAAAAAAAATTGTGACTTACGATTTTAGATTTTTTTTTATCAGTTAAGGAACAACTTATAAGAAACCTTGTATTTATTTTCAAGATTTTCTGGCCGGCCAAAAAAATTTTATCGTTATTTTAAAAAAAAATACTTAAAAAAATTGAAAATTTCAATTGTCTATAAATAGCTCAACAAATTTAACGGTGTATAGATAACGTGAATTTAAACATTTGGTGAAAATTTTAAGTATTTACATCGATTAGTTTTTGAGTTATAGCAAAATAAAAAATTTGATTTTGTCGAAAACTGGTTTTGCGTAAAAACTCCTGTTTTTCCCTTATTTTTTTAGGGTTTTTCTCGTCCCATTTAAAAAATATTGAAATTTTTTTTTTTTGACCCCCCAAAGTACCAACTAGATTCACTTTCCTTTTAGAAAAGTTGCTACATAGCAAATCGAAGCATTTTTACTGCCAAAAAAGGTGTCGTCAGACACAAAAAAAAAATAAAAAAAAAAAAAAAAAAAAACACACATCATTGTAAAACCAACAGATTCCATCACTCCGTTCAGAATCTAAAATATATTATGGTAATGGTAATGTAATGGTAATGAAAGAAAATATAATATTCTTCAAAATGGATGTACTGATTTTATTAATGATGCATTTATTAGCACACATGGACTACCATGTAATTTTATTTATAAGAGGGCTGAAGTTTATGATGTTACTTTAAACTATAACAAATTTATTACATTTTCCGCAAAATGTAAAGATTGTGGATCGAGCTTAAATGGATGGAGTGATAAAGCACCACAATTAGAAAAACCACTAATTATTCAATTACGGGCTAAAGATACGAGAGATAGAGAAATGAAACATTATAGTAAGCGTCCGTTGAAAGGATTGAAGCGATCTGTCGTAGGAGCAGAACTTTTAACTAATATACCAGTAAATTGGAAAAGAAAAAGTGTGCCTAACTTAAAATTTGGCTGTGACTTACCACCAAATGTTTATAGCAATAATGTTCTTAGTAAAGCTAAGCAAGAGCACAGTGACAACGTATTGGGGATAACAGAAAAATGCATTATAAAATCAGTTATATAGTTAAAACATAATTCAGTTCACTCTGGGTCAATCGACGGTATAGGATGTGACCCCTTTCTCTTACAATACTGGACAAATCATCAATTAGTGATTTATAAAGATGTATCTAAACCATATTGTCACATATGTATTGATGCTACTGGAAGTATCGTAAAAAAAATCCAAAGAAGCTCGCTGAATTTAACATCATCAGATATATTTTTGTTTATGGCTGTAGTTCATACACATTTTGGTCAAATTCCTATCACTCAAATGTTATTTGAAAGACATGATACATTAACTATTTATTATTGGCTTGGACAATGGTTAAAATCTGGAATGAAAATACCTAATGAGGCAGTAGCTGACTATTTTAGAGTTATTTTAGGCGCAATGGCTAAAGCATTTTTCAACAGTTCCAGTCTCCACTCTTATATTGACAAATGCTTTTTAGCTCTTCATGGTCATATTGGAGAGTTGCCTCCTTGTTTTTTACGTGTAGATGTTTCACACATGGTAAAAATATTTTGTCGTATTAAATGTTTTATTGGAATTAAACACAAATATTTAAAAGAATTCTATGTTCGTACATTAAGACTTCTTTTAATTTTTAATACTCTAACATCATTTAAAGAAATATTATGTGCAATATTTATTGTGTTTTTTAGTGAAACAGATGGTTGGATAGTAAATGATGAATCTATTGAAACTCCTGCTGAAAAATGCAGAAATTATTCGCTTTCATTGATGAATGGTATTTCCAATGATACTTTTGTAACTATTGATGGTGACGAAGACGAAAGTTATGATATTTTTATTGAAACCAATGAAATCGTGAACCACAACCGAGGAATTGTGAATTATATTAATAGCATTGAAAAAGAAGGTAAAGCTAATGCATCAGTTCAAGGATATCGAATGTCAGCCTATTATTTACCAGAATTAGGAAAATATATAGAACGGCTTTGTTACGATTTTCCACTTTGGACAGGTATAATGAAAACTATTTTTGATTCTCCTTTTCTAATTGCAACCTCAGCTCCAGTAGAAAGTAGTTTCAATGTGCTAAAAAATCAAATATTACGGTTCGATCGGCGTCCCATGTCAGTAGATCGATTTGTAACATAACATATCAATAGTATTAATAGTGACACTAAAATATTTCTTAGTGCTCAATTAAGAGATCAACAAAAAAAAAAAATCACCAATAAATTTGTTTTCAAATATTTCTGACGATGAAAACCTTATATTATCATCAAACAAGAACATTGCTGAAACTATATCAGGTGCAAACGACGAAAATTGTATAATAGAAAATAATAGAGAGGAAGATAATTCAAAAACAATATTTTTAAATAGACATAATATTATGACTGAAAGTGATAACAAGGAAGAATTTTCTAAAATATTAGTACATAAAGTGAGCAATAGTAAAGTGGAAAGTGATGACGACGAAGATGAATCAAAAGCATCTGAATTTGATGTTGATTATTGTGAAAATTGGAGAGGAAAAGGTCAAAATGTGCATGCGTCTTTGAAATCTTCAACTAAAAAAAAAAAGAAAAAGAAATACTAAGTATATGGATAATATACCAGAAATTAAAAAAGTTCTAAGCATTCGAAACTTGCGATCAAACAAGTTTACTCTTATAATAAACGGCAACACGACAACGCCAATACGCATGAATAAAAATAGATATATTGTGAATGATACTTGTTCATTTGATTCGATTTCAACGGTTATAGCTATGGCATATTTGGATAATCCCTTTTATAAAAACTTTGTAGATAACAGTAAAAACCAATTTTTAGAATTCTGTAAAAAACTGGTGACAGCAAATACATCATCTATTAATAAAGAGGGATTAAAAATTCTAAAAACAATTTTCAAAGAAGACACAGGAATTACAGGTGTTAATATCATAGACTGTACTTGTAATGTACTATTTATAGTGACGAGTCTTTTAAAAGATGCTGCATCAGCTTATGAACACATAGTATATAATAATACTAACTGTAAGAGTGGAATTAGAATTCTATCTTGTCCAACAATTATCGTAAGACTGAAAGAAGGATTTAAGACTCTAGAGACGAGTCTCAAAAAATATTTAGACATTAAGATGAACATGTGCCTAGAATGTGATGAAAATGCTTCATCAACAAAGGATCTATGTCAACACATCTTCATCGAGACAGATGTCTTTGCTGATAAAAGTCAATTTCAGCTTTTAGAAGTGAATACAAAAACGTAAGTTAAAGAATTATAATAAACAAAATTATAAATAAATAAATATATGTTATGTATTTATTTATAAGTTATAACATGAGTGTAAAAGGAATGTGGCTAATAAGTTATAAAAACTTCTATATTAAAATATATAGTAGGTATATAATTCTAAAATTAATGTTTTGATGTTTCAGTTATATACTCCATGGAGTGGTATCTTATGGATATGGCCATTATGTGTCCCACATAAGAAGGTTCAATGGTGTATGGGAAACACATAATGACCTGCAAAAAAAAATTAAATTACCTATCAACGGTCAAAAAACAAGTGTGAACCCGCACCTTCTTATATATATTCAGGAAGAATAGTATAACAATTAGTTTACATTACATATCACATACAATATTAATAAAATACAAAATGTTTTAAAAAAATATATAATATGATTATTTTTTACAATTAATTAATTTACCTAATCATACAAGATAGGTACTAATATTATTATGTCATTTAAAAAAAAACTAATGGTAAATTTAAAATAAATTAGTTACTAAATCACTTATTTGATGAAAAAAAAAATCTTTTGTATAGTTACATGGGACCTATGGTGCTGACTAAAAATTTGAAAAATTCGTAAAATATATAAAAAATGATTTGCAATTAGTGCAACTCGATTTGCAATTATTTACAATTAATTTGCAATTATTTTGCGGTATTTTGGTGTCGATCGGACAAAGTGGGGGGGAGGGGCTACATGAAGTTGGTCCCTCCAATTTTGAATTTGAGTTTACTCAAAACTGGATGATTTGCAATTAGCAAAACTCAATTTGCAATTATTTGGTGGTATTTTGGTGTCGATCGGACAAAGTGGAGGGGCCGGCTAAAAATTTGAAAAATTCGTAAAAAATATAGAAAATGATTTGCAATTATTTGAAATTATTTGGCGGTATTTTGGTGTCGATCGGACAAAGTGGGGGGGGGGGGCAACTTCATGCACATCACAATGCGACTGTGGACACCATAATTAGACAGTCTACCACATCGTGGAAGAATGTCCAGTACGCAATATACTAGGTGGAATGAACACCTCCACAAGGTTACAACAGCGGCAACAACATGGTTAACAAATCTGGACATTTGAATCTTAGACTATACAGATGGTATGATAGTATTCCAACTCGCCATCCATTCATTCATATATATTTAATATTATTATATCTTATTTCGTTTTTATATATTTTACTAATTACTATTATTTTATGTTTTTGCATTTTATCAACATTTTATATTTATAATTCTTATTTTTATATTTGTTGTTGCTATAGTATTCACTAATTTAATATTGTTAGTATTGGATTAAACCATACGAGAAATAAATATTTTATTTTTTCAATCAGTTGAAATTTGTAAAGTTTTTAATTTTTTAAGTTTGAATTATTTGTCAAAATATGTAAAATTAGCAAAATAAATAACAAATAAGCCTTTTCCTATAAAATCTGAGAAAAATGCAAAAATATGCATGTTTAAATTTTGACGTTAACAAAATATTTTATTTCGTAAACTGCTAAATTTTACAATAGATAACAAAAGTATGCAAATGCTATAAGTGTATATTTTTAATCAGCAATAGCTCACCTAATTTATGAAATGTCAACAATTAATTCACATAAAATAAAGTAAAAAAACACCATTTTAATTTAATATAAATATTTACATTTATATTACCTTGTTGTATTTTTAAAAGTAGTATAAAATTAATAAGATTTATGGAGTGAGGTGTAAACTAAATAATGAAGCTACTACAGTTACTTTATTTTTAATTAATGATAAAATAATCTTGTGACAATGGGTTCTGGCAACTGTTGATATACTACACCATGAGCTTATTTGATAGCAAACTTCTAATTTTGAAAATTACATAGTTAACATTTGTACTCAAAAGTTTATTTTTTATGATTTATGTGTGAGTCAAGATACATTTTTGTGCTTCATGACCATTATTTTTTTGAATGGTTTAAGTCCTCCAAGAGACCCTTACATACGTCTATGATCAGCAATATTATACTATTTTTCCTATTAATTGCCCGCACCGTATGTAGATGATTCGTCCTTATATAATACTCTCATTTTGTACTTTTGTTTAAAAATTAGTCATGTACAAATATTATGTGTTAGTATTAAATATAAATAACATGTAGGTACATATGTAAATGAATATTTTTTTATTGATATAGAACTAAATACATTTTATTTATTTATGATTTTCAACGAAAAGAAGATATTAGTTATATTTCTATGATCATATCTGTCATTATGTGCAAGTATACCTATTTTAATAAAATATCCATTAATCATACCTACTATATTAATTGTAATGTTAATTTATTATTACTTACCTTATTTTACTACATTTCAACTAAAGGATATTAATAATGAACATTGACCATTGATACTGTTAGTATAGACTTTATATTTACATTTTATAATGTAATGTAATAAAAAATAAATAATTTAAATTTTTTTAAATTATTTTTACCCTTATGCTATACAAAATATAATTTTATAACCGTGGTGTTAAAGATTTCTTTAGAAACTTTGAATAATTCATAGAGTAAAAATATTTTAAACAGTAAAATTATAAACTCATAATACTGATAAAAAATCTAATGATAAATATTGATTGTTGATTGTAAATCATTAAATTCCTAATAAATTATTAAGATTAGTTATATACGAGTAAAATATCCGATAGCATAAACTATGTGTTAGTAGATAATATGGCGGTATCTAGATCTTAAATTTAGTTAAGTACCTATATTACTTATATAGTAATAAAGTATTTAATACATTATAATAAAAGGTACTTAAGTACTTTCACAATTTTTTTAATTGTCTATAGGTAACTAGTAGATATATGTAAACCAAATTTAGTATTTATGTAAATTAATAATTCTTACTTTAAGAATTATTTTTGACTTTACAATTATCAACAATTAGGTACTAAATATAATATTTTACATAAGGTAAATCACTACCAATTATAACTAATAGTCATTGTAACAAACTAAATATATAATTGTTTAAAAATATAATATTACTATAGTATCTACATACATTTTAGCTGTACTTAATATATATTTTTATATATAATTATTACTGTGCCTTATACATATTAGCATATATAGTGTTGTATATATATTTTCAGCTTAATATTAAATGACAAAATATACTAAACTCTATGAATATTTTTAATATACCTAATCATTACCCCAAACATAACATTTACAAAAAATAATATTTAATTAATTAAACATATCAATAATGTAATTATTGCAATTTAGGTAATAGGTTTGAAAACATCTACATTTTGTAAGTATATCTAATATCGATATATTTATATATAAATACTATTTATGTATTACATATGATGATAAATATCTTTATTTATACTCTATATAATAAAGATTAATCATAAATGAAGAAAACATTTTGTTTTTATAATTCTACATATATAATAATGTATTAATATTAAATAACTAAAAAATATGTACCCATATAAGTGCTATGTAACTCATATTAAAATGTATTTAGTTTTTAAGTCTTTTTTTTTTTTAATTTTATGACTCTATAATACTCTAAAGTACTGGGCTATGTACAGCTACAAAATATAATTGACATTTTTAAAATACTTGGTACTTTTTGTTATTCTAATGTAAGATATGTAGCTATCACTTATTATCCAAATAATTTAAAAGAAATAATGTAGTAAATAATAAAATACATTTAAAATATCCGTACTTTATATTATATAGTTTATATTTCATTTGTTTATTAAGCATACCTATTTACTATTTTGCAGTGGAAGTTTTTTGAAGATAGGGTTTGATGGGAATAGTTTTTTCTATTATATAAAATTATTTATATTGTATAAAATATTTAAAAAACTATTCTGATATAAGAGTTGAATAAAAATGTCCATACAGCAAACATACGTTCATAGTAATATAATTTAGTATCTATAATCAGTGAATTTAAATCATATTTGACACATACAACCATATGTATTTACATAATATACGTATATAATATATATGTATATATAAACAATATTAACATAAAATAGTTTTGGTAACTCTGATTTCTTTCCCGAATGCCATCATTAAACTTAATATTGTAAAGTAAAGTAATTAGATATTCGAGAGATGTATTGTCATAATCAAATTTCTAAAAAATATATCTAAGCCATTTATGAAATTAATATAATATATTCATTTTATTATGAACCTATATAATATAGGAAGAGAGTGAGGAAAAATTAAAAAACCGATTGCATATTTCTCCAAGAATACTACGCAAATGTTAAAATATTTAAGTATTTATATAGTGCGCTTTACACAACGTTAAAAGCTTAGCATTAAATTTGGTATTATTATTATATTATAAGTATGTTATATTAAAAAAAAAAAAATTACTGTATATGTATTAATGTAAAATCCGTTATTACAAAAATCTGTTATTGCACGTTTGAAATAATGGTCCCGATCTCATTTGCGTAGCATTCCAATCAGACTTAAAATTAACAGTGATTGTATCATTTTTTAGTCATGAACCCTTTTAATCTATAGGGCCTAAATGAAAAACGATCCCCGAAGTTTGGCTCTCAGTGGATGTGTATATTGAGTGTGGTGTATAACATTCACTGGTTGTTTTGTAAGATTTGCCAACATACATGCTAATGACAATTCCAAAACTCGTATCAAACTTTGCATTATGAGCCAGCACCAGGGTCTGTCATATGAGTAGTCTCCTTTAAAAATAATTATATATTATTGTTAGATAAATTACATTTTGGAATATTGTATATTTATGGTAAAAAACAAAAAAAAAAAATTAGTAATTTTTGAAAGAAATCTAAATAATTAATAGAATTTTTATTAATCTAATATTCCAATCATTAAGTATATTATGAAAAGTTATTACAAAAATATTATTTTAAGTTTACATTTTTCTTTTTTATTGTAAGGTTTAAAAATGAACATTTAAAGATTATTATGTTATTATTAATAATATTATTCGAAGTCAATGCATTTGAATTTATATATTTAATGTAATTATAACAAAATTATCCATACAATTCTCAGATTTTTTAATAATCATAATCGCAACCTTTTATAAGAGGTGTGAAATGAAGAGCGAAAGAATTTTTGATTTCAATAATGTCTAGCAGATTTGTGAAATTCAGTTTTTGTTATTGAACCAGAAGAGTTTGAATAAAAAATCTATACAAATTTGAAAAAAATCTTAAATATAATTATCAATACTCACCAATTAAATTTATATCCGTAGCAAAATTAAAAAAACATAATAACATTGCCAGTCCTGCACAAATATGAACAGTTTTTATTACATACACGATTTCTGATTTGGTAACAGCGACTTTTGAAGCACGTCTTCTAACATTTTCCATTTTGGCATCCCCTGTTCCATTACCTCGATTCACAAATGCTATATGATTTAATATTGTACTTAAATTCATCTCAGTACTCTAAAATATTTAAATATAATTTAATGTTATATCGATATTATTTCAATTAATAAGGTTTAAAGTGTAAGAATCAATACTAACTAAATCTGAAAAACTGCTTGAATGTCTGGTTGTAGGTCTTGTTTCCTGATCAGCTTGTCCAGTAGACTTGAGTCTAAAACTTCTTTGAGGCTGAAACAAATTGTATCCATTAAAAAATTGTTTCAAAGGCAGAAACTGTTATAGTGATATGTATCATACTTGTAGTGGAGTTAGTAATGACGACGAAGTTGTTGGTGAAGTATCATTTGTTGTACTTGATTCTCCCGTTTTTGGAAATTGCCATGATATTGATTTGGCGAAGCTCTTACGCCATGAACTTTCTTCTGGCTCTGAACTATCACCAGTGTTATTATTCGGACTTAATGCCAAAAATTGTTTACTTCCTTCCACGCAACTCAGTCGCTCTAATCAAACAGTATACTTTGTAGTCAATGTCTTGGTATTCTATATTATATAACATTACTTTGAATGATGCTTTGAACTTCGCTTGATCTTCTTGAAGGTGTAGTTGGACTCAACAATGACCCAGATCTTTTTTGTCTTTGTACAAAACTACTAGCTCTTCGATTCATTCTATTAAAACTATTGGCTACTTCTGATGGTGCCGTTATCTTGACAGCTAAATAACAATATTAATTATATTCAATTGACTATGAATGTTATTATTTTTATCAAAAATACTTGGTTTGTCTTTGGAATCTGACTTTGATTGGTGTGGAACTAAAAGTGCCGGTACTAATGCCGCTGCCATTGAGGTAGCTAAGTTGTTGTATGGAGCTAATATTCCTAACTGCATTATACCTGCATAAAATAATTAATAATTTTCTGTTTATTATAGGTAATAATATATAATTGAAAAAATATAGCATTTATGAGTCAATTTTAACTTCTAAATAGAGTGAATCTTAAATGATAATTATACAAATTCAAATATATACTTATATTTATTGTTTTGTTTGCTTATAGTTTTAATGGGAAGTAGAGATAAAATGTACGAAAGTATTATGTGTTATTAAATTTTACTTAGAATTTTCTTTCAAACGCGATAGGTAGTTCTCGATTTCAAATTATAATATTACATACAATTAATTAGGAATATTATGAAAGTATATGATGTATTACTTATGTATAACTTATAAAAAAAATATTTTATTAATGTTTGATGTGTTTTGCAATAAATTAACTTTTCGAAATTGTACAAATATTTTATAATATGTATGTATTATTCACTTACTCATAGCTAATTTATAATACATAATATATTAATTAACAATACAATATGATTTCTTGCATTCAGACACAATCGGAACGAGATGAGTGGCTTACACTCAGTCTCAGAAACAAACTCTTTTATATTTATTTTTA
Organism: Sipha maydis; assembly: GCA_034509805.1. NCBI lineage: Eukaryota > Metazoa > Arthropoda > Insecta > Hemiptera > Aphididae > Sipha > Sipha maydis. Next base: position 31,627 of record JASXSY010000728.1, on the reverse strand, counting down.
ATGTTACTCTTACCTTTGTGACGTGAATCAAAATTCTGTAAAACTGATTTTGGCATGCGCTTCACAAGTGTCATTACTTTGACTCCCAAGTAAAGAAAGAAACAGCACAGCCAAATACCCCAAATGTGTAAAAGAATGCGTACAGCATTCCCTAAAACCTATTTTGATAGGAATTATAATCTTGTCATTTTTTTTAAACATGTTTTAACAATCTTATTATTTACCCATAATTTATAATCAATTGATGCAACTATATCTGCTGGCACCAAAACTCCAACAATTAATACGGTGGCTGTTACTACAACTGATTTACGTCTCATATTTGAAGGTCCAGCTTGAAGCTATATTAAAAATATTATTAGAAAATTATGGTTTTGATCATATATTACATTTTGATTATACTGACTTGAGTTAATTGTAAATAGGCCAAAAGTAATAAAGATAGAGCGGTCACTAAGCTGCATAATCCCAGGTCCCATGTCAAATGTGTAACAACGGATGAAATATTCTGAAAAACTATGGGTTCAGTATACTTTCACAAATTAAAGTGACAAGGACTTACTCGTTTTGTATTATATGGGTCGACAAATAATACAAATGCTCTACAAATACCTGTAGCTAGCAATAACGCATTGATTGCTGCCATATATGGTTTTTTATTAGATGTTTGTGATCTACAATTAAAATTAATACATATAAAACAAAGATGTAGTTCTCATATATATATATATACTAACAAATATGAGTAGATGCATATTTTCTTAAAAAAAATTAACTTGTTACATTTTTCAAATTAATACAATCCAAAACAAATTGACTATCCAAAGAAATAGCTAAATGTTGTAACTTCTGTTCATTTGAATCTTTATATAATTTCAGAATAATTATAATATAAACAAATATATTGATTGTTTCATTTAAAATGTACGATTATTGGTTTTTATAATAGAAACTATCTGTGATTATACTTAAATGGACTTATTCGGGCTAAAAATTGGGAAAATTATCCTTTTTTTATTATTTTTATTCTTAATATTACGAAACATTATCATTTATGCTTTTAAGTTATTTTATTATTAATTGCGTTTTATTTATATTCTTATAGCATTGTAAAATGTATTTTCATATAAATCGAAATAAATATTATGGACCAATATTCTTATATTCTATTTTATTTTTTAATGTACTATAAATTTACCTGATGTTTAGTATTGAAAAAACAGCATAAAACGACAAAATGAAAAAAAGGCAAGCAAATCCGTAAGAATGTATATTAAATGTCCATATAAGTTGTTCAACACACACATTATCCCACGAAGGATGGGGCGAATGATCTGTTGAATCAGTTAAGTTGCATTTCTTCCACATTTTATTTTTACACTCTTCTGGATTCTTAACGCATTCTAAAATTAGACAAGGTTGTATTATTATAAGTAAAATATAATTTTGTCAATACATTATATTTATTAATTTAACTAATAAATTTCAATAAAAAATGTATTTTATATGTATTTTTGAAATAAATTTATTAAAAAATAGATAAAACCTAATTATTTTAACCAATAAGAAGTATATAGAGCTCAGTTTAATATAATATTTATAGTTTTAAAACACAAAAAATGTATTAATAAAGATTTATTTGTTTAAAATATGCAAATAAATACTACAAATTTTCGTTATTCATGAAGTAAATAGGTTATAACAAGAAGCTTAAAATAATAAACGATTATAATATGGATTTATTTTATACTAATTTTAAGGTTAAATTTACAATTTAAACTTTTTATTAAAAATGTATAAATACCAAAACACAAAGTTCAAAAGTATATATCGCATGCATCGACTATATAAAAATAAATTAATACATGATAATATTCATCTGTATATATAAAAATTTCGTGTCACGATGTATGTTCGCGATAATCTCCGAAACTACTGAACCGATTTTGATGAAATTGTTTACACCATGTGTAATTTGGTCCAACTTAAAAGATAGGATAGTTTTTATTTCAATTTTTTTAATATTTTAAATATTTTAATTAACTTTTTAATAAATTTGTATAATTGCATGGTGTATTTCGGGTTTTCCCGTGACCGACCGCAACAGTATCTATATAGCTAATGTAATCTGACTTATGTTACCTATAATGTAATCCACGGACCATGTGGTGCTTTTAACATGACATCACCATGCATGGAAGAAGGAAGGTGTAAGAAACGTTTCCCGAAACCCTTTACCAATGATACTATTACGGATATCGATGGTTATCCATTGTATCGCCGCAGAGACCCTGGGAATGGTGGTCACATATTTGCAATGCGAAAGCCGAATTCTATAAATTAAGTTGAAATTGATAATCGGTGGGTAGTTCCGTACTCACCATTGGTGTCAAAAGCGTATAAGGCTCATATTAATGTCGAGTTTTGCAGTTCCGTCAAATCCATTAAGTACATTTATAAATATGTTAACAAAGGTAGTGATTTGGCCGTTTTTGAAATACAAGATATAAACAAAAATGACGAAATAGCAAGATACCAAATGGGTAGATATATAAGCAGCAGCGATGCTATCTGGCGTATTTTCAGTTTTCCCATACATGAAAGAGAACCTTCTGTCCAGCATCTTGCATTACATCTTGAAAACGGTCAACGAGTATATTTTACCGAAGAAAATATTTTCCAAAGAGCATTTGAGAAACCGAAAACGACATTAACTGAATTCTTTACATTATGTCAAAAATCTGATGTATTCGGCCAATTTGCAAAAACATTATTATATACTGATGTTCCACGCTATTTTACATGGAATAAAATAGGGAAAAAGTGGGAGCCCCGTAAGCAAGGAAAACCACATCCATCGATCCTAGGCATATTTAAAGCTAAGACATTGGGACGACTTTACACTGTACATCCTAAACAACGTGAATGCTTCTTTTTGCGTTTATTGCTGGTGAATATTCCCGGACCAACATCTTTCGCGGGCAACGCCGTATCGGGACAGCTAGTATAAATATATATAAATTATTTTCAAATGTTTGAAAATTTTTTTAATGCTTTTGAAAATATTGAGATATACATTCGTATATTTATAATGATGGTATTAATATTGTGTACCTATTTAAAATCGATATGAGCAATAATATGAAATTTTTGGAAATTCATTGTTATCCTAAATCATGTAAATAGTCAGATATAACTTACGTCATTCTAAATTAGTGAAGTAGAGTCCATATATATTAATAAATGTATAATATGCAAATATATTTAATATATATTAAAAAATATACAATTTATATTATAAACACAATAATTATATATGAGCATAAACGGAGATTTGATTGAATTTTAGGGGGGGCTTAAATGTCAATTGTTGCAAAATATGTACCTATTTCAATATTTTATACTACGAAATTTAATAATTTCGGGGGGCTAAGCCCCCCCCCCAAGCCCCCCAATTTCCGCCTATGTATATGAGGTTATATATTTTGGAAAGACAGAAATAGAGGAGAAGGAAATCATTTGAAAAAAGAAGTAACTCTATGATGACACTTTCTAAAATTAATAATAAACCATAATAATCTAAAATACATCATGTAAAAAAGTATGATTGTATATTCATTGGAGTAACGTAATACTTCAATGAATATACAATCATACTAAAGAGTTAAAGAGTAACGTAATACTTTTTACTTTTTAGGTAAAACTTAGTAAAATATAATATTTGGCTGTGTAGCATTATTTTTGATAGTTAATTATTATATTTGAGTACCTATATTCATTTTCAATGGTATATATGTTTGTCGAAATAGAAACGTTATAGACATGAAATTAGTAAAATTAAAAATATGTAAGTTAATATATAAATAAAAAGTTAATATATAAAAAAAAAAAAAAAAAATAAATGCTTAGTCTGAAATATTATGTTAAATGGAATTGTTACAATTAATACATTACAAATATAATAATACATCAGACTATGTATTTATTTATATATGTTATAACTTATTTATTTATATATTAATTTACAAGTAAAAATAATAATCTTATTACTTTATCATAAATATAAATTATTGAAATATATTGAAATAGCTCGATGTACTAAGAAAATGTATTTCAAATCTATAAAAATAAAGTTTTATGGGTACAATTATATTATACTTGTAACTGTAACATTCAATACTAAATTATACTATAGTTATACAAATTTAATTCTGTATATGAACATATTAAATACATTTAAATAAATTTAAAGAAGTTTTCGAACAATGAAATAATTAATATTTTCATTAATTATTCATACATTTTATTTTAATTAACATTGGATAATAATAAAATGGTTCAATTAATTTGTGTCAAATACACGAAGTAAAATAAAGTCTTTATAGAGAAGCCATACATAGATGTATAAATTAATTATACAGAAAGATTACGTAAAGTAATTATGTCACGTGTATTTGCATTATTCTTTTGTTTGATTGGCATGAGACAATTATTTGGGTTCAGCAGGCTTGAAAAGACCACATAATACAGTTACGTAATCGATCTCATGTAAGTATATAATATTTGTAGTAGAAATCGTTTTCTTCCGAGAAACCACATAATATACCATACATGCGTATAATTCTAAAGTTAATAAAATGTTTTTTATTAATCAATAACCAACTATATAATTTTTATATAAATATATGACTATGTATCAGGTACATTTTTCAAGAGTCAATTGAGGTATCAATCAAAAAATCGTGTAAATAACTTCTATACTTATAAAAGAAGCTGATACTTCAATACTTATATCTAAGAATAATTCTAGATCAAAACTCTAGCGGTGGACACCGAAACTAGATCAAAAACGACAATCAAATAGAAAAAAAAACTTATTGTAAAAAGCGATTAAAATGAGATAGCGAAGGGAAGCATTAACTGCTTTAATCGGCTATTGGTGATTTCTGTAGCAGAACTATGGAATCTTTGAGAACATTGGAAAGAATTGATGACGCCAGCTTGAAGTTATATCAAGTACTGGCTTATCAATTGCAATGTGGATGGAGAAGGAGTCTACCACATTAAAATTCCTCGTAAAGTAGTATGGAACACATATCCGACTGTAAAACTAATCAGAAGGTTGAACACGAGAAGAAAGAGAATGAGAGAGAGATAGAGAAAGACGTATACTTTAATATATTTCTTATACTATAAATAAACGTATGTAACATTGAATCAATCAATAGTACAAAAATTTGATACTTAATGTTTTACTTAATAAGTCAATAATGATTAAATATAATTTGCAATGATAATAAAATAAAAATTATATAGTACTGAAATATTTTGGATTTTTTATAATATTTTTGTAATTATTGATTTGTAGTTAAATAAAATATATATAGTATCAGATTAACTACATAAGATAACGATTCGTTGACAAAAAAATAAATAAAATAAATATTTTAATAAATTGTATAGCGTGTTATTTAAAATTAGTCTGGTTCAAATATGACAAAATAATTGAAAGAAATCGAGAAGAAATAATTAACTGCGAGTTAAAACTGACTATATACGATTTTATCAATGACATAGTTAAAAAATTACTGAAGAGATATTTAATAAAAGATGAAAGATACATGAATAATAATGATTCCTTGGGTTGGAAAGTGTAATGAAAATAATTATTTAAAGATAATTGAATAAAGTGAAGTGGCAAAGATACAAGCATGATACATTTTAAGATGAGGAAATATATTTATTTATTTTTTGATTTATTTGACTACTTTAAGTATTACACATATTTAATAATGTAGTATTTATTTTGATAATTTATTATTATTTGTTATTTCTTTATTTTGTTAGGTTATTAAATTAAATTATATTATTAAATTATTAAATTTCTTGAATTCTTTCAAATTGTCTTAAACGTTTTAAATGATTTTAAAATGAGTGGCACGGTAATATTTTTTTCTTAATTTGTATACTTTATTAACTATGTATTCATTAATTAATATTAGTAACAACACTTATGTCTAGGATTTGCTCCGGTTATCCTAATATAAGTATAATACAACCGAATCAGGTCAATCAAATTCCAGTACCGATGAGAAGTATAATATAGAAGACAATTGATTGGAACTAATTGGGTTAACTCTATTTATTTACTTTAGAAAATTACTTGAATATTTTTACTTCTATCGTTGTTATTTTAAGTATGCATAGCAAATGTATTTTATGTTGTTTAACCAATACTCTTACGTTTACAATATTTGTATTTTGTATGTACTAATATAATAAGAACAATACTGTTCTTAGAAAATATTACAAACAATATCTGTTTAAACTAAACATAAAAAGTAAAAATAAAAAATATATTATTGTATAAATAATAATTTAAATATTTCGTTCGAAGTAAACGAGCAATATAACAGATTACGACGTCGAAATTAAATTGAGTACAGAACAGAGTATATTTTAACAAATAAACCACGTGTTACTAGCGCCACCCAGTGATAACTGATTGCTATCTAATGGTAGATGATCGTGTCCCTAACCAACACATAATCGTAATTATCGTCATTACAGGAATTGATTTTCCGTCTATGATCTACTGGTAGAAAATTTGTTAAAATGCTACCCAGTGAAAATTTCTTAAAATATGCTCTGGTACAGATTACTTTATGATTAATTACACGTATTTTGATATGTTGGAATTAAGATGTAAATAAAAATAGCTTCTAACATTTTATTTAATAAAATTTGTTAATAATGATATTTTAATATTTATTATAATTACTTTATTTTATATAATTATTATTCATTTATCTTTTAAACTATAAATATTTCAGAGATATTTAAATTTATTTTGACACTTGTTTTTTATTTCATAATAATTTTAAATTGATCACAAAACAATTAAAAATGGTAACAATTGTAACATATTGTGCGAAATTATACAAAAATATAATATCTCATAATAGCATAAATAAAAAATATGCATGTGAAGTAATTAAACACATCTTTAATTGTGATTTATGTTTAAAACAATTTAAAATTGAATAAAACTTCTGATAAAGTCAGGATTTTCAACCGAGTTTCTCCTCGAATAACTTGTTTTTCATTCGATGATTATTGATTCATTGTAGTTTAATTTAAATTTAATATTATGTAATCCAATGAAGTAAAAAATGTGTTCAATTCAACTAGTAGACGTTTAATGTTTGGATATTTTCTATTAAATATTCAGATCAGAATATAATTTAAATTATTTCTGGGTCTTTTATTATTGATATTATATTAGTTTTTAGTTGGTAGTTTTGAATATTAAGACTAAGAACTGTACTATTAGTAGTCTTGCATATTTTTTTTTTCTTACGTATTTATATAAATCTTTAGAACAGTGATATTCACAATTTTAAAAAAAAAAACAAAACACTACTTATCCATTTGAATTTATGTTACTTTTTCAGTGACATGTAAAATGTTTAAATTGTAAAAAACTTATGTATTCTAGTAATAACAATGAAAAAACCTTAGGTAGTATTAGGAAGTACTTTTAAAAGTTTTAAAGCAAAATAGTATCAAATACTAAGAATAAAAAATACAGAAATGTAATTGTATAATACATATTATTATTTACATCTACATAATAAATAGACCTAGAGTTCGAACAAATTATAAATTAGCCATCATAACTTTGAGATAATATACTGTCAGCTAATTAAACATCTTACATAACTCATATATTCGTCAAAAATATAAAATTTAAGTGATAAATTACACCCATGATATTTGAATAAGATTTCTTATTCCGATGCTTTAGAAAATACAATTGAGTTATTTTAATGAAATTCATTTTTATTTTGTGTTAAATGTATGCATAATACACGCAACATTTTCAAATACACATGACAAAAGTAAAGTCATTGGTTAATGTATCTATTGTTCTATACTATAACGAAATGATTGCATCGATTTAATGAGTTTGTGAAATAATGTATGCATTCATATAAGTTTTTTATTAGAGATATTATTTAAATAAAGGTTGACATGAACTCATTTTCAATAAAGAATATTATTTTGCTAGTTTCAAAATAATCATACGATGATTAACTTTTATTATCATTTATTACATTGCATATTCTTAATTTATGATGTCGTGCGAATAAAAAAAAATACAAATTTATCAATAATACTGCTTTCGTTCTTATAATTTTTCAGTATTAAATAACTAAAAAGCTTTAAGAAAGTAATTTACCATTATTTAAAAAAATAGATTTAAAAGTAAATGTAAAAAGTTGTATAGAAAGTTGTATTACTGTATTTTTCATTATATCGGATACCTGTATATTGTTTTTAAATTAACTTAAATATGATACATACAAGTACTAGTTGAAATAACAGGCTTCGTCTGAAAGTCAAAGATTTATTTTTATAAATATAAATTTACTGTCAATATGAAATTGAAGCATAGAATTTAGTAACTTATAGGCAAGTATTTTGAACCTATATGAGATATAAAACAAGCATTATTCAGTGAATTAATAACACGTGCTTACCTTTAGTTGAATTAGAGTTAGTAGTACATTTTAAAGAATATTCTAAAAATAAAATTCCATTTACAATTTTAATCTTAATGAGAAACGATAATGTATAAGTAAAATAGTAAGTACCTATACTTAGTAGCGGATACTCAAAAATAAATAGGGATAGCATATTGAATGAATGAAAAAATAACAAACAGCCACCAAATCACTTACAAAAACAGACCCTCGAGGAATTCGCCTCCACAACCACTTAAATATAATTTAATGAACTTTGTTGATAATTATATTTATAATATTAATAACACATTACGTATGATATTGATTTTTTAAATTTTTTAATTTAACCTATAAATTAATAATAAAGTATTTAAATAAAATATAGGTTCTCGATTAATAACTAAGTACCTATAATTATATTTGAATATATATAAAATAAACTTATACCACTTTATGGACTAAAAAATGTAATTATTATTATTGTAAGACTTAATAATAATATTTATATATACTAGGACACAGTTATAAATTTTTATAAGTAAATAGAAATCAATATAATAAAGAATTTTCTAATTCTTCTGTTAATGGAAAATATCTTTAATTGTCTGTGATGTAATGGTTGATTAAATACTTAGTATAATTATTAGTAATAATTAATAATAATTAATAATATATACATATATATATATATATATAAGCAAATAGGCTTATAGTTATATTCTTCTATAGCTTATTTTTAGTGATAATATAATAAAAAAGAACCGGATGGGTCTCGCTCTGCTGTACAGTTGGGGGTGGAGTGCACCTCGTTTATGGGATAGGTCATTATTACAATGGATTTATTAAGTTTAAATGCAATGATAGATATCATTGTTTACGAATAACGATTCTGAACGGAGTTAATATGTTTGTCTAGGATATAATACATTGTTATTTATTAATATTGTAAAAAGTATATTTTATTTTGAAACGATAAATATATTTTTCAATTAGGATGGGTTGGCAGTTGCATACAGCGACATAGTTTGTCAGTCTAGAATATTATACATTATATTATATTTTACATGTAATTTTATGTCAATATTCTCTGTACAAACGCTTATAAAAAAAAATTGTGCCTACGGATTTTAATAATTTTTGAATGACAATAATAAATACTTCTGTGGAATCTTCTATTAAATTTTCAAGTATTTTTTACGAGCCAAATTTTTTTTATCACCGATTGTAAAAATAAAATGTAAAAAAATTGAATAATTTAAATGCCTATAAGTGGCTTAAAAATCAATATAATATTTTGAAAATAATATAACGTAAAGGAAATACCAATCTTAACAGCTGGTAGAAATTTAAAAAATCTGCGATAACCTTAAGTTTGAACAGAAAAATTTTTATGAATTTTCAATCACAAAATTATTTGCAAATTTTCGCAATTTTTACATATTTCGTATAAATTGGAACTTTGAGCACTTATAAAATAAAATTGTGACTTACGATTTTAGATTTTTTTTATCAGTTAAAGAACAACTTATAAGAAACCTTGTATTAAATTTTCAAGATTTTCTGGCCAGCCAAAAAAATGTAATCGTTATTTTAAAAAAAAATACTTAAAAAAATTGAATATTTCAATTGTCTATAACTAGCTCAATAAAAATTTAACGGTGTATAGAGAACGCTAATCTAAACATTTGTTGAAAATTTCAAGTATTTACATCGATTAGTTTTTGAGTTATAGCAAAATAAAAAATTTGATTATGTCGAAAACTGGTTTTGCGTAAAAACTCCCGTTTTTCCCTTAATTTTTTAGGGTTTTTCCCGTCGCATTTAAAAAATATTGAAATTTTTTTTTTTGACCCCCCAAAGTACCAACTAGATTCACTTTCCTTTCAGAAAAGTTGCTACATAAAGCAATCGAAGCATTTTTACTGCCCCAAATTGTGTCGACAGACACAAAAAAAAAAAAAAAACACACATCATTGTAAAATCAATACATTCTTCACTCCGTTCAGAATCTAAATTGAATTAAAATTAAAATAATTAAATGGGTAATACTTGTAAATTATTATATAAATATAAAAATGAATAAATGAGTCATGAATTTATTGATTTTTTATTTACCTGTCGATAAATTTTTAATATGAAATACGTACGTTACAATATAATAATACTCCAGTCTAAGCATTTATTGATTTATTTATTTATTTGTTTCTATAAAAAAATATTTGTTTATTTTTATAATATTTTTAATATTTTTATACAATGTAGAATTATGATAAATATTTTGGGGCTAGAGGTACACCCAACCACCAAAATAATCTGTAGTAGTAACTTCTTCCTTTAAACCCTCCAGTGTGTGCCACTGTCTATGCATATTATAATAATTGTTGTATTAAAAATATTTTCTTATTAATAAATTTAAATTAACTTCTAATCAATTAAATGCATTTATTTATAGATGATATTTCAATTTTATTTACCTGTAGTATCTAAAAACTTTTTGTTTCAATAAACTGTTATTAAAATTATAATCAGCAATATAATTTTTATTAGAAAATTGATTGGTTAAAATACCTTTAGTTTTAACTAAATTTTGTATTTAAGTATTAATTATTGAAAATTTTGTGTTCACTGTAAACAATTGTAATCATTTTTATTTATTAAATAGTGTACACGTAATGTTATTCAAAATAATATATTTATTCGTGAAATGATGCGAAAATAGTCCAACTAGTAGCTTGTAGAGTTTGTATACTTTCAATGGTCAATTGAATTAAAACTAATAATATTGTTTAATTATAAATAAAAAAAATCGATGGTCATCATTTACTGTAAATAATTCAACCACATTATTTAACTTAGAAAAGTTAGAACTTTACAGAATTTTTGAAATTCAATAGTTTGATTGACATTGTAAATTAATAACAAATTACATTCTCATTATAAAACATTATTTGGTATATAATTTCTTACCATTAAATATATTTAGCAATAACATTTCAGATGATTTTCAATAAGGATTGTTTTTCAAGTTTTAAACTTTATTACAAAATCAGAGTAAAAATAAATGGATAGCTGAAAATAAAAAATGATTTTGGTTTATTTATTAATTTTGTTAGGACTACTGTATAAAAAAATTCTTTCGAGTAGGTACGTAATTCATTCATTTTTAAACAACAAAGTGCATAAAATAAATCACTGAGATCATATTATTTGACACTTGTATAGTTCTTTCGATTTTCCCACAAATAATTTTGAGTGTCATATGTGTATTGAAGTTCTTGTAATTTATGTTTACATGTGTATTTTGAACTACATTTGTAATAAAAATATTGAAATGTAATATTATATTGTACTTTAAAAATTATATATTTTTTAATAAGGATATCAATTATTTTGGCTTTTTTGTTATTCTAAATATATTTAGTTTTATATCAGCTTAGGAATGACACTCAACATTATAATATGTAATGTGCTATATACATTTTACTGGTAAAGTTTTTGTCAAATGTGTTGTACCGGTATTAGATATTTATTATTTCAAATAAATATACCTCGTATTTAATTTTTTGTTATTTATGTTATTTATGTTAATGATTAAAAATAATTATATATATATGTGCAATGCAAAGGAGGCAGAACAATGCCGTGTGGGTTTGTATAATGTAATTTAGTTATAATAAATATGCAAATTATTATTTTGTTTTAATAATAGTTGATATCGTATAGTTATCCTCAAGTTTATAGCAAAATTATTAAATATATTCATCTAATAGAAAATATTTCCCAAAAAATAATAATTTAATTATGATATTTAATGTATATAAAATATAGCTATAACTTATAGAATATTAAAATAAAAAAAAAAGAGTAGATATGTAAAGTCTATTAATAACATGTTGTAATATGTTATGACATGAATACACGTCTATTATCATGACAAATTGCTAAATTACAGAAATGTATGTTCTTTTGAAAGCATACAAATTATGATAAATTTGGTTTTAGTTATAACATTATATTATTTTTGATAAAATTTTACATTCTTGTTATAAACTGTACAAATAAATTGTAGGAACCAGTAGCATTGTTATTATAGCGCAAAGTGGGGCATTGATCTGGGATCCTAGAGGATAAAGGATTTTGGAGTCCTTGGACATTTATGAGACTATAATTCCTTAAAATAACTGAAATTATGGATTAACAGTAAATTTGCAAACCATTCATGTTAATTCTAATTAAAGCCAGTTTTATTATAGAATAATAATTCACATAATATACAATATGTTTTTATAATAATAGAATAGATTTCCTTTATGTTGTATATATATATTCATAATTCGTTAATTATTTTTATTTATCGTTTTATAAAAAGTATTCAAATAAAAAAAATAGTATAACGTAAATTCTTTAAAAATGTATATAAAAATAATATTAGTTATTGATTTTAGAATACTTACTGCACTGAAAATCATTCCTATGTAGCTTCACTTCTGATAGTAAAATATAATTATTGATAGTTTTATAACAAATTGTTTAGTTTATTACATTATTGATTATAAATAATATTATTTATATTCAATGGTTGTACCATAGTGTATATATGTACATGACATTTGTATGTGTTTGACAACATTTTATTTTTTTGATAAATGTAGTTTACAGATACGTAAGTGTTTCTGTCATGTGTTTTTTTTTTTTTTTTTACTGTATTAAGTTATGCAAGAAATAATTCTTATAATAACTAAAAGTATAAAATTTTTAATACTTAATGAAAAAATGATAAAAATGTTAATAACTAATAATTATAAAATATTAATTAATAAATTAGTTAAAATAATTAGTTAATAATAAAATAATAAATATGTACCTTAATAAGAATAATTAAAACTGTAACAAATAATTCTAGTTAAGGTACATAGTTATTATAGGTACCAATATTTATAAATTTAAATTCAAAAGGATTTAATATACATTTTATTTTATTGAACTTTGTACAAAATATAAAATCCTTTAATAAACATAAACACATATTAGTATATATTTCTTTATAGTATTAATTATGTTAAAGTATTATAGAATTAAGATTAATAATAAATAAAATCTTGTTTAGATCAGAGTCTAATAAATATATATTTCATTATGTTTAAAGCAGGTAAGTAAAATTAATGATTTATACCATCCTTTAAATTATTGGAATTTAATTTTGACACATACGAGGTTTGTGATTAAATACAAAGAGTGGAGTTTCATTAAATCAATAACATATATATACAATTATTTTATAATATCATGTACATTTGGTTTAAAAACATTTTTAGAGGAAGTAATAAATTAAGATTTTGATGTGGAAAATTGTCGAAAAATGAAGAATTTAAGACAAAAACGAGAAGAGATATTAATAAAGATAAAAATAACGAAAAAAATGTTGATGTTTAGCAAAAAGTGTGTCAAAGTAAAATAGGATGAATGGAATCAAGTTTTAAGGAAGCAGCAAATTGATTGACAAATACGGTAGAGAAATTGAGTAAAACATTTCTATTGGCAACAAATTAATAAAAGTTTTAATTTGATCTAAAAGTTCCTCTTTCAGATTTAATAAAAATATATTTTACTAATGAGGTATAAGGAATACAATTGGTTTACATTCAGGTGAGTCAATATAATTAAAATTATAAGAAGATTATATTTAAAATTAATAAATCACAATAAAAACATTTTTTAAAAAAAATTGATTATAACATATTTAAATTTTACTAGAATAGTACTATAAAAAAAGTTTACCTAGTCAGTAGTAATTTAGACGAATCCTAATTCCTAATTGATAAAATTGAAAAAGGCATATGCCAGATTAAAATCCGTTACAGAATATCGATTTAATTTTTACAAAAATTGATTAATTATAACTTTATATTAATTATATCATCAATTAATTTACCAAGATATAAAATCATTATTTAAACATAAATTCTAAGACCAAATTTTATCAACAATATGAGTATTCGTAAACTACGTAGCCTCATATTAAAAAAATATGTTTTAAGTTTTTTTTGTCTATTAAGGTTCGATATGTATAAATAAAAAAAAAAGCAATAAGAACATGTAAACAAGTGTAGTATTGATTTTTTATAACTTCAGGTTTACATAATATATTGATATTGATTTCTTATTGGTAGTTTTATTTTTTAATGTAAAATTTGACGGTCGATTAACTTGGAATATGTCATATTTGTTTATGCCAAAACCATACATAATAACTTTCAAACATTTTGTTAAAAATATATATATTTTTTCAAAGAAATATTTAAACTTTTTAAATATAATATATAATTTTATTATACTTTATTGTTGTTGAAAGCATAGTGTTTTAACATTAAGTTTAATTAGCCAATATTTTCAATTTATATTTTATGTTTTGTAAATAATGTAAGTTTAATTAGTTTTAAAAGAACATATAGATTTACATTGCATATTTATATTTTAATTTTGGTTTGATATTCGAACATAAGGTATAATTTTTCTAAAATTAAATTTCATAATTTTAGATCTTCAATTCATTATTTCTTTATTGTTAATTTTTTAAATATAAAAAAAATAATTTTCAAATTAGATAAATAGTTTTCTTTTTCATTTTTTTTCGTTTGAAACAAAAATAACACTATATTTATCACAAATCCTATTTCTGAATTGCTATTGCTGTATCTTTAGTATTAAGCTACTGAACATCGTACATTATTTACCTCAGGAATATTATTGCATGTACAACTATAGTTTTTAATAGAAATATTAATTTATTAATAAACGTACGTCTTTTTAAACGACTAAAATTTATATTCTGTTTCTAAAATTTTCTCTGAGTAAATATCAGATATTTTAATATAATTATACGTATTTTATATGTAATAAAATCATAGGATTTACAATAATATACACATACAATTACTGTACATATTAAATAATCAACTGGTCATGATAAATAATTCTATAATTATATTGTTTAAATATACTTCTTTAATTTTGTATGTTCAAATGCAGCTTAGCTATATGCATTTATTATTAATTATATGGATACACAATGTTTGATATATTTTATAAATTATTATAGGTATTTATGTAATTTATTAAAACGACCACAATATTAAAATAGTATACTTCTAATGTTAAGTGCATATGATATTTTTAGTGAATAATTAATTTTAAATCTAAACAGAATATTTTTATATTACTTCAAATATGATATTAATATCTTCGTACATACATAATATGTATACATTACGTATGTACTAATATATACTGAACATGTATTGTAGGAACATTATAAACAAAATATTACAATTAGTTAGTGTTCACAAAATTTAACCAATAGTAAAATTAACGAATACTAATGATAGTAAAATGGCAATACAAAATTGTCACATTGAAATCTAAAATATACTCTTATATCTAAAGAAGCTTAAAAATGTACTGCAACGTACGATTAAAATTGCATAATTGCATTTTAAAATGGTAGTAGGCTTAAAGCATTAGTTGCTTAAAGTTTAGTTTTCATTAACACTACCCACACAGATCGTACTGAAAATAATAAAAGGGTTTGCGAACAAAAGTTTATTATTATATAAACGCTAAATATATACGTATATAATACAGAAAACGTTCTGGAGGTTAAAATTAATGTAAATATTATTACTTGAGAGGCGTGAATCAAAGGAGAAAAAGGATGTCGAGTTGTATTGTCGACTCACAACTGACCTGGATTCGTTTTAAGAATATGGAAAAAGCATTCGTATACTTTTTGTACGATGAACGATCTACGTACTATAATTACGTGTATATGAATACAGAAATTTAGACGGTTTAACCGATTTCGCTTACCTTGGTCATGCCGCTGTGTGCCATTGTAGCCCTGCTGCATGGTGGAACACCGCCGATTACATAAGTGTTACTATAAATAGGCCGTTAGTGTGCTCCGATAGTCTACATCAATGTTTTGCAGCGGCTTTGGTCATGGTACCCCGAGCTACCCGTGCAACAGATGGCCCCGCCGGGGCTCCTGGTTGCCGTGGCAACGGCTATTACAGGTGAGATGTTGCCCAGCAACCGGTGCCCAAAAATCCGGGCAAAACCAATGGCCCACATTCGTTAATCAATTGTCTCACCTTATCCTCTCCGGCGACTTCACTTTTATATTTATATGCGTTTTTGTGTACGAACAAATATATGATGCATATACGAGTGTGTTCATATACACGTACACTGAAGGTTTATGTTCGTACATATATTAAAATACTTTTCTTCCCTTAAACGGTATCAGCTTGGCATCTCAACTGTTTTATTATATAAAAGTTTCTTCGTTAATATCATATAATACGGGTTTCAAATTAATCATTTTGTTTTTACCAACTCATCCATAAAAATGTTAAACCATATACATAATATGTTACCGAATTACCTTCTATGAATTTAACCGTTTAACTTCATACTATTAAATGTTTAACATAATTATATAATTTTTGACAAGAATACATGGTTGATGAACAGAGAATAAATTAAAAATGAAAAATCTGACTTAAATTTCTTTAAAATTAATTTCGATACCTAAGTATTATACACAATTTTACGAGACATATATTTTATAAAACAAAATCAAATAAAGTAGCTCGAGTTAAATTATTTTAATAACAAACAACTTTTGTACATAAAATTAAACGATCTGAATAAAACTAACAGTTTTGATTACGTTTTCGTCAAGTATATATATAATACTATTAGAATTTAAAATAAAATAATTTATATGGTAATATAAATATTTTATAATTCAACCGATTATTTTTGAAAAATATTAAATTTTAATATTATCCAATCTACTCTTAAAGATTATTTGCAGAATTTCAAAACAACACACAGCATACTATAAAAATCAAACAGTAAATTTAAATGTATAATCCTTGACTTCACTTACATTATATATGGTAGTATGTATTATAATGTAAAAATAAATATGCCCATTATGGTATTGAGCGTAATTAACTATAAGAAAAAAACAGATGAAATTAATTTAGTGCATTGGACGCTTATTTCAATTTGCTTATATGGACACATTCTAGCAATAATACATTATTATAATTTGGAAGTAAACAACGAATTTCTTAACGTAACTCTAGGATTTATGTATAATGCGTTCCACCCAATTAATATTATCAAAAAATCAGATATTAAAAATGTTATCTATGAAAACTTTATCTGTGAGAATAATTACGATGCGTCACTCATTGTGGTACACTTTTTCAAGGAATTATTAAAAAAACATAAAAAATAGATTTCAGTTTTATATAAATAATATAAAATCGGTCAATACTAAAAAATTGTTTTACGAATGTTCTTTAGAATGACAAGCAAAATGTGACCTGCACAATGTTCAATTTATGAATTGCCAATATATTCGCAACATATGTTAATTTATATACACTAGCACGTCCGAAGAGCAAAAAAGTATCGATTTGACTGCTGAATATTTATTGAGATTTGTTGTTAAATGCGTTATATTTGAAACACTAAAACATACATTAATACACTTTATAAACACAGTGATATCGAAACATCTAGAAAATGAAATAGTCTTGAAATAGATTTTTTATATACTTCGATCAAATAATACTAAAATAAATTTTAATAAGTAAATAATTAACGTTTATGAACATTTGATTTAAGATGTATATTAAATAACTGAATATAAATAAATTTCAATTCAAATTTTAAGACTTAATATTTTAAGTTGAGTACACAATGGCATTTGACAGCATTGCTTTGGATGAAAAATTGTATACTACACTATGAGTATCAAATTAAACAGTTCAAGATATGGTGTTGATTAAGTGAATACTTTATACAAACCTAGTTACTATTATATCATTCTACACTTATAGTTATGTATTATTATTTGTAAACAGTTTTTCTATCAGTCGCTGAGTATAGACGCTAATCACATCACTTCAAATAGAGATTTGAGTTGAAATATGTTTTGTGATGATTTCAAAGCTTTCGTTAAGAACTATTATAGCTCAGAATTACTGACATTTACTGAATTACATACAATAGCTCAAAAATTAATAACGACAATAGTTCAAAATTAGACATGGTACGAGTTGGTACATTATGCAACAAATTAAGAATAACTGATATTTTAAATTTTAATAATAAATAATGATATATTATTAAGATAATAATATGTTATCACAATGAGAGATTGAGAAGGTGATATACTATTAGGTGATATAATTGATATAATTATTTAAAGTTGACGTTAGAGATTAATTATGTTTTTTTTTCTGAAGGTGAAAAGAAAAATTAATAATTATTGGACTATTTAATAAATTTATTTTAGGGAGAAGGTATAAAAATATAAGAGGGTAGCCAGGTCCGGATTATGGGGGGGGGGGCAGAGAAGTCGCGTCCCCAGGGCCCACAGTGTTATGGGGCCCCTAGACAAAAATTAAGTATTTTAAATATCATTTTCATAAAAAATTAAGTCATTTAAAATATTCAATAATTATTTTGGTTAAAATAACTTATGGACATATAAAATATTATATTATGTGTAATAATTTACAATTTTTGTTTTTAAATGTTTTTCATCTGTTACATATCTATACAATTTAAAAATATTTTACATTATTTATTTTGTCAAATTGTTGGTGCCTTAATGGGGCCCATTTTAACTATTTGCCCCAGGGCCCATTGTTCTATTAATCCGGGCCTGAGGGTAGCACATAATTAATAATGCTTGAAGTGATCGTATTTTAGTGACTTATACCACTTTCGGTTAATTCACTCTTGTCAGATAATGAATTTTGGTCTTAGGCTATTTAGCACTCTTGTTAACGGCCATATCCCTTTATTAAAATGACTCTATAATATATTGTCATCAAAAGTTTTGTGATAGATCGTATGTGATCACGCTAATCACACTCACTTTTATATTATTGTCGTAAATGAAATTTTTTCGAATTTTCGGAACGACAACTCGACACATCTGTTTGACCTCTTAAGTCCGGAAACATAACTACTTGTACCCATATTTAAGATTGCTAAAGTATCGCTCAAAAATATACGTTTTTATAAGTGGGTGCCACGGGGTAGGTACCTATACGATAACATTATTTTATATTGTAATACTACGGATTTTGTGTTGAATATGGGCAATAGTTATTGAACACGAATTTCAGTACGACATGATGTAGTCGGATCCTATCAATTATCATTGTTCAAAAAGTTGCATTTTCAACAATATTCACTAAAAATATTGCCCGATGCCGACCGTTTGGATAAACTAAATGAGATCAATCGTTTATAGAATTGCATTTGTTTGCTTATCACATGCTGACGCTATATATATATATAAATCAAGTATAATATAATTTTTTCCCTTACTGTTGATTGCATTAATAAACAAGTAATTATATACATGGAAACCCCAATCAACTTTCAGTAAGGAGGGTGTCTGAATTCTGAAGAAAAATTGTCATAATACAATTCATCTACTCACAATACAATCAATATTAAGGGTGCCAGGCATCCTTAACAGTTTAGCACTCCTGGAAATCACATCTAAAGAAATAACGGAGTACTGCAGTAACATATACAGGATTTTTAATTGTAATTGGGGAGGGGTTAGGTTTGAAAATAAATAATAATTCGACAGTTACAAAATTAAGCTTAAAAAATAAAGGAAGTATTTGCTTAGTTCTTATTTATAAAAAAATATACGAACGGAAACTAACATAAAAAATATAATTGTAAAAATAATAGAAATTAAATACATTTTTATTTTGTTCAGTCTAATAATAGTAGTCACTTAGGTTTTTGAAAATTATTGTAAATCTTCAAGTTCAATAAGTTTTTTTTTTGTTGATATTTGGTATGGTTAATTCATTAAAACGTTTCTCCGTCATTGTTAATCTTAAGTACGATTATAAACTTTCAATTTTGAAAATGTTCTCTAAAATGAAGCTAAAAAAAAACCTAATGTTGCTTTGACTGTTGGTAACATCAGTTGAGTTTTAATTATAGATATAATAATTAGGTAAACACATTAGAATTTTAAACACGGTTATCTCTATATATATATATATATATATATATATATATTTAAGATACCATTTTAAATTGTGGGTAAATATAAAAACAAATAATAAATATGAGCAATGGGGGGACTAAAGCCTGTTAGCTCCCCTTTGCGAACGTCACTAGTATAAAGTATACAAACAACGTAATAAGTATCTAATTCTATCTATTCAAATGTACCGTACACAAGTTTTAATAATTACTCATTTGAGAGTCTATTTTACTTAAAACTGAAAATATACTTATTATGTTTATGTTCAGTCACACAACTTTAGCTGGTACAATAGTCTTGGTTCTAAAGTAATAACGAAACAGTTCGTCACGATCGAAATTAATATATTATTCAATTGAAACACTCTTTTCTTGGAGAATTGACGCAATGATGAGTTCGACATCGGCCATTTTGGTCGGTGTTCGAAAAAACATATCACGATATGCCATCTGGTCGGTGCGACATGAACGACATGCAACACGTGCGACAACCGTTAATACCGACATCGATGCGTCATCACGTGACGGGACGAAACTGGATTTTTTATTTGGTCCATGACTACTGCGCAGTTCCCGGCACAAACACATACGCCATGTCCGTTGTACGTCCGGTTTGTTCGTCCGTTGACAAATCCGTGTTGTTGTTCACATTTGTTGATTTTGTGCGTGTTTTGTGAATGTTATTTTATTTTATACCATCGCTATATATTGTGTAGTGCGCCACTGTTTTTGGCAACTCACAACGTCGTGTATTACCGTATAGGTCGTTACCTTTACCTTACGGTCTACGATACATGGACGCAACCATATTTTTATTATTTTTATTAGTAGTACTGATCGTCACTTATTGACATTGTACTTTTATAAAATAATACGTGACGTGCGTATTCGGTACTTCGCACCATCGTCGTAGCCGTTGTTCCCATCATCAATCCATAGTTCGCTGGTTCCAAGTCGGCTGCTCATTTTTTTGGATAAGTTTTCTTTTGTTTATATTTATGTATTTTTAGCTTATATATATATATATATATACTTATATATTATTATTATTATCTCTTTTCCATATATATATATATATATATATACATACATATATGTACCTGTATTTTTTTGTTTAGTATTAAGCTACTAACACTATTATTAAGTCATTAAGTTTTGTTCAATAACCTAAGAATTTTGGCAATACAAAATATTTTTTATACAGTCCACTAGTTTAGCATGTATATCTTTTATTTTATATACATAGCAAAATTATTTTGATACATATCCGGCGCTATTATATGCGAGTCTATCCCCGGCAAATTAAACTAGTTAGTTAATTACAAAGTCGGGTATTCGCGCATACATTTTGGTCCTTCGGGCCGGATATCGTATCTGTTTCATTTTATTTTATTTTTATTTTTCGTTTTCGATTTGTGTCTTTTGTTATATCGTTCAACATGGGTCGCCCTAAAAATAAGAAGGACGATGAATCTTTTAATTCTTCTAAGTCTCTGATTCGAGCACGTTCGGCACGTGATGGTGTACTACGGTCGATTCGAAATCTCGATAGTTTGGCAAAGGAATGTAAAACAAACGTTGAAAAACAACAAATTTTCAAGGCACGTGTGGCTACACTCGAAAAATACATTTCTCAATTCGAACAATTTCAGCAAGAGATCCTTACTATATTAGTGGATTTGAATTTAGTGGTAGAGTTTGAGAGTGTTGACGCTATAGTTGCAGACGCTATGGAAGCTATGTGTGGAGATATACGATCGGTTGAGAACCAGTTACAAATGAATTATTCACATCAAGATGAAAATCGTGCACTTAATGTTGGAGGTATTCAGTCGTATCATACGGTCAACTTACCAAAAATTGAACTCCCTAAATTTGATGGCAATGTTATCGAATGGTGTTCCTTCCGTGATATGTTTGAATCACTTATACATCATAACAACGCGATATCAGATATTGAGCGCTATCACTATTTAATATCTTGCTTAGCGGGCCCAGCGCTTACCATTGTCAAAGCCGTTCCGTTGAGTGCAAATAATTATGCAATTGCTTGGGGTGAATTAAAAAAATGCTTTGAAAACCGTCGGTTATTAGCTACCGCGCATGTTGATAAACTATTTGCCTTTACCCCTCTAAAGAAGGAATCTGTTTCATCTTTGTCATCATTTGTCCATACCTTTCGCGAAAATGTCACAGCTATAAAAACACTCGGTATTGAGGATATTTCCAGTTTTTTACTTTTTTATATTGGTTCTCGTGTATTGGATACTGAGACACGTCGTTTATTTGAAGCTAGTATTCCACAATCCGAAATACCGAGTCTAGACAGCTTATTAGATTTTATTTCTCAGAGATGTAGAATATTAGAAAATATCGGCCATAATAGTGACAAATTAGAAGTTGCGTTGAAAAATATACCAAAGAAGGGCAGGGGTCTTGCACCCATGAAGTCCACTTTGACTTCAACTACGGTGTCGCCTATGTCACCCAAGTCAAAATGTTTGTTTTGTCAACATGAACATCCACTTTATCGGTGTTTCTTGTTTAAGAAAAATTCGGTGGAATTGCGACGGAAGTTTGTTAGTAACAACGGTTTGTGTTTTTGCTGTTTGAAGCCAGGGCATTCGATGAATATGTGTTCTTCGAATTTTAAATGTAAATCTTGTCAAAATAAACACCATACCCTATTGCATATGGATAATGACAAAGTCCCTTCAAAAGAGTTTAGCCAAGAACGTGTGGATAAAGCACAGCCGCTTTCTGACGAGTCACAACCTTCTGCTGGTTTATCAAAGTTTGCCGGTACTGCATGTACAGACAAGACTGTCGTTTTGGGAACAGCTGTCGTGCGTGTCTTTGACGATACAGGACAGTTACAAAATGTTCGCATTTTATTAGACGGAGGATCACAAGTTTCTGTTATCACTTCCGCATGTGTTTCTCGACTTGGTTTGCAGAAAAGTAAAACTCGCACAAATGTATCTGGACTGTCTCAACAACCAGTAACAAATATTAAGGGTATCACACATTGTACATTTGTCCCCCTTCAGACTAAAGAACCACAATTTGTTGCTTCCGATATTATCGTACTTTCGCAAATTACGAAGTACATGCCATGCGACAAGTTATCTACTTCTGTTCGTGAACGCTATCGCCACCTGGTCTTGGCGGATCCAGAATTTGACGTTCCTGGTCCGATTGACATGTTAATTGGAAATGATTTATACCCGTTGATATTATCGGCTAAGATAGATGTCATTCATAGCCCAGGATTGCCGTCAGCAATGAGTACATCTCTTGGTTGGGTGATCGGTGGTGCATTAAATAAGTCAACGTTGTCATCAGTAGTTTCACTTTCCATAACAAAGTCACCATCTATTGAAGGACTTCTGCAACAGTTTTGGAAAGTAGAAGAACCACATGTACCAAGTACACCGACAACGGAAGATGAATTGGTTGAAGAATGGTTCCGGAAAACAGTCACCCGAAATTCGACAGGAAGATTTTGTGTTGCCCTTCCGTTCCGTTCACGAATATTCGAAAGCTCTCACGATTCTACAGCCATTGGTATTGGTTCATCACGAACAATGGCCTTAAATCGACTCTATAATTTAGAACGTCGTTTGATAAAGGACCCAGAATTATATTCAGCTTACCGAGAGTTCATGAATGAATATTTGTCTCTTGGTCACATGCGACCTGCCGTCAGTTCAGGGACACTACTTTATCCCACACCATCCAGTTATTAAGCGAAACAAGGGTAACCTTAAGATTCGGGTAGTTTTTGATGCATCGGCAAGATCGTCAACAGGATATTCTCTCAATGATTGTTTAATAACTGGTCCCAAACTACAGCTGGAAATTAGTGATATCCTTTTGCAGAGTAGATTTCACAGGTTTCTGTTCATTGCAGACATCGAAAAGATGTACCGACAGATCAATGTTCGAGAGGATGACTGTGTTTATCAGCATATACTGTGGCGAAATTCACCAAACGAAGAAGTCCAAGAGTTTCAATTATGTACTCTTACTTATGGTATGAGTCCAGCCCCTTTTTTAGCTATACGATGTCTTCACCAACTAAACGAAGAGGAGGGTGATTCGTATCCACTAGCGAAAAATATATTAACAACATGCACTTACGTCGACGATATTATTGCTGGGGCGAATAGTATCAAAGAAATACTTCAATTAAAACGTGAGATTGTGGCACTACTTCGTCGAGGTAATTTTAATCTTAAAAAGTGGGCAAGCAACTGTCAAGCTGTTCTGGAAGCTATAGATATAGAAGATCGCGCAATCAATCCAATATTTGAAGCTAATGATTGTATCAAGATTTTGGGTCTTTATTGGAATACTGATTTAGATATTTTTGGATATCAAACAAGATCAGAAAATGATGTTGTAACAAAACGATCAATTTTATCAACCATTGCGCGATTGTATGACCCAATTGGTACACTCGGACCAACAATTTTTTGGGCTAAATGTGTCATCCAAGAACTATGGTTGCAAAAGCTTGATTGGGATACGCCGCCTCCAAGTCCGATAGTTAATAAGTGGACAAATTTTATCAATGAGCTACCATCTTTGTCAGATTTGGTTTTACCTCGTCATATTGATGTTTGTAATGTGAAGGACGTACAGTTGTTAGGATTCGCCGATGCTTCCCAGAAAGGATATGCAGCGGTGGTCTATTTACGACTTGTCAACGTGAAAAAACATCGTCAGAGTTCACTTCATTGCCTGTAAAAGCAAGGTTTGCTCCACTTAAATCTTTGACTGCTGACAATACATTAACTATTCCACGCTTGGAATTGTGTGCTGCACTCCTACTTTCGCAATTAATTTCTCATCAGCTAGAGGTTCTTAAGAATATTGTTAAAATTAATCGAGTCCGAGCTTGGACAGATTCCACCATCGTCTTGGCATGGCTGACAGAAGATCAAAAACAATTTAAAGTATTTGTCACAAATAGAATTGCAAAAATTCGGAGTTTGATTCCAACTTGCGAGTGGGCTCATGTGCGATCAGGTGACAATCCTGCGGATCCTGCGTCCAGAGGAATGCTACCAAAAGAGTTGACATCACAACCATTACATATACATGGACCCAATTTCCTACATCTACCTGAACACCAATGGCCTGTGCTTACACTATTGGAAGCAAAATTACCGCCCACACATCAACTGCCTGAAGGTAAGGAAATCTCAGAATGTGTTTCACATGTACACCAATTGTATAATTCCGAGAATGTATTACAACGGTTTTCTTCATTACTCAAAATGCAGCGTGTTTTATCTTATTGTTACCGTTTCATACAAAAAACTCGTAAGCAGCCTATCATTAACGGTCCTATAAGTTGCCATGAATTAGACAAGATTTTGAATAAATGTATCCAAATAACGCAAAGTTCACATTGGCCACAATTAGCAAGAAATATAATGAATCCTGAGGCAATCATAACCCCTAGTAGTTTAGCCCAGTTAGCCCCATTTGTAGATGCTAATAGGATAATTCGAGTTGGTGGTCGTTTGAAGTTTTCCACAGCTCGGACGGATAATCGAAACACACCCAGGTGCAGATAATATAATTCGTGTAGTGACGGTTCGAACAGTAGATGGTATCCTTAAGAGACCAGTAGTAAAGCTAGTTAAATTGCCTCTTTCTTAATATTACTTCTTAAATTATATATATATATATTGCCAATTTTCTTATAGTTATTAGTACGATATGTTAATTTTACATTGTAGTATATTTTGTTATTTTTATCAAGTTAAAAAAAATGTAGCTGACAATATCGAACTTTGAAACCTTTGGTTTCAAAGGGGGGAGTAATGTTCGAAAAAACATATCACGATATGCCATCTGGTCGGTGCGACATGAACGACATGCAACACGTGCGACAACCGTTAATACCGACATCGATGCGTCATCACGTGACGGGACGAAACTGGATTTTTTATTTGGTCCATGACTACTGCGCAGTTCCCGGCACAAACACATACGCCATGTCCGTTGTACGTCCGGTTTGTTCGTCCGTTGACAAATCCGTGTTGTTGTTCACATTTGTTGATTTTGTGCGTGTTTTGTGAATGTTATTTTATTTTATACCATCGCTATATATTGTGTAGTGCGCCACTGTTTTTGGCAACTCACAACGTCGTGTATTACCGTATAGGTCGTTACCTTTACCTTACGGTCTACGATACATGGACGCAACCATATTTTTATTATTTTTATTAGTAGTACTGATCGTCACTTATTGACATTGTACTTTTATAAAATAATACGTGACGTGCGTATTCGGTACTTCGCACCATCGTCGTAGCCGTTGTTCCCATCATCAATCCATAGTTCGCTGGTTCCAAGTCGGCTGCTCATTTTTTTGGATAAGTTTTCTTTTGTTTATATTTATGTATTTTTAGCTTATATATATATATATATATACTTATATATTATTATTATTATCTCTTTTCCATATATATATATATATATATACATACATATATGTACCTGTATTTTTTTGTTTAGTATTAAGCTACTAACACTATTATTAAGTCATTAAGTTTTGTTCAATAACCTAAGAATTTTGGCAATACAAAATATTTTTTATACAGTCCACTAGTTTAGCATGTATATCTTTTATTTTATATACATAGCAAAATTATTTTGATACATATCCGGCGCTATTATATGCGAGTCTATCCCCGGCAAATTAAACTAGTTAGTTAATTACAAAGTCGGGTATTCGCGCATACAGTCGGGTCGGCATTTAATTATATATTCATGTAAGAAAGAAAAACAAAAAAGTGAGAGAGAGAGAGAGAGAGTGATAATTCTCAGTATACCTAACAGTTATTAGCAATTGGACTAATAATCACGTATTCGCAGTAATACAAAACATGTGCAGCGGACTTTTTGTAATTATAGTACACATACTGATTATACACTTTGAATATAAAAGTAGAAAATGTATAAACTATAGAGCACACAGATTCGGACTCGAGCATAACACTTATACAAAAGTTTTAGTGTTATTGGAAATGTCACCGTCCTAGTAAGCAAATGATGTTTATAAATTAATGATTAATGAGTAGACACTGCGTCAATGTTTCCATTGCACTCGACTGATCGGCCAATATAATACAACGCGACCGACGGCAAGGTTCACGTGATGGTATCGTCGGTCAGTCTCCAATCGACAACAGTTGCATTGTGTGGTCGCTCTATTTACTCATGTAGTCACCAGAGAATATGGAGTGTCCTACATTTGCGTATCATACGTGTGTGTGCGTAAAATTATGTAATAAAGTTATTCCGATTAATATACCCAGACTGGTAAGGATTCTAGGACATTTAACCGAATGCATATTCTAACAAAAGATATATAGGTGAACGGATAAAAATATATTTTAATTTTTGAATAAAAAACAAAAAATTATAAATTAAAAACTAAAATTTTAAAATAAACTTGTATGCCAACGTTTTTGTGTCATCGTGTCTTTAATTTAACAGTTTTCCGTCTCTTCTTTAAAACGTATTTATTTTCTTTTTTATTTTTTTCATTTTTATCTCAACATAAGCTATTTTGAGTTTTTGAACTCCTTTTGAAGACTGTCTTACAAATAAAACATAATTACTGACTTTATTTTATTAACATCAATGTCGTTCTTTATTTATAAGAACCATAATCTACGAATGCACTGTTTTTACGCAAATGATAATTTTAGTAAAATAAAGTAAAACATTAAAAAAATAAAATATATGTAAATTTGATACTTGGTAATAAATTCTTATTTAATGTTTAATTTCATAGTAATCATACAATTCAATATATTCTACATGACAACATAAGTAATAGTAAAATAAAAATAATTTTTTTCCACTGCGTAATTAGAAAAGTTAGCCTTTGATCTTTATCTAAATTATGTCCTATATTTCTATTGGAAATATATATTTACATAACAGAAATGTTAAAAAATAAAAAGTAAGCAGAAAATGTTTTATCTTTAATTTTACAGTTCGTGAATTTTATTTACGAGCCTTCAATAGGAAAAGTTTATTAATTTACTTCCTAGAAACATTACCGAATCTATGTTCGCCCTAATTACTGACATTACGATAAGGTTATATTACATTATTATAATATCATAAAATATTAGGGTTTCTTGTGAATAGCCATTGTCTCAAAGCCAGCCGATCCAAATCACGAGAAGAATATCATAAAATGATGCCGATTGATTCATGTCAACTATAGGTTCACGATGTGTAACTGCCACACACTGAAGCATTTAGGTGTAATGTAATGTTACTCTAGAGGGTACGCTATTTTACATGAAAGTTATAATGTTATTCACATAGTGCATAAAGAAATTGGCCGTATATTATAAAGTAGGTAATTCATCTTTCATTATAAATAAACATGGTCAAGGTAGAGAGTTCCAATTCCACAACACTCCTAACTCCACCGTTACCGTGACACTTTTTTTAGTTATTTTTGTTTATTATCAATTAAAAATTATGCTAAAATAGATACTCTCGTGTTTTAATTGTTTTATTTTAATAAATGTTATGCTATACATTAAAAAATTATAAAACTAAGTTGAGAAATTATGAAAAAGGAATTCATTCAATTTTTAAAAATTGTAAAATAATTGTATTACTACTACTAAATAGGTATATTTATGAAATTATATATAATTAGTTTTGTCTATTATATGATTATTTTACAGGGGGTTTCTAAAATAGGTGAGGTAATAAGTAAAGGCTTACTCATTAAGGTGGACCAGGAAACAATATTTTGAATTTTTTTTTATCTTTAAAAGCCTTATTAATCTAATAATCTTTAGAACATTTGTAACGTCACGGAATTTTTAATCCCCGTGTTTATAATTATTATTATCATCGATATTTAATTAGAATAAAATTCCCAGTTTATATGCGACCTACGCTTGATTAATATTATAATGATATGTACGAGTGAGATTATTTCAATAATATTATATAATATGTCGCACATATCATATATCCCTTACCTTCCCTACCTCCTATCCATATTACAGGAGTGTCCGGGTGTTCACCGCCACCGCCTTACCATGGTCCGGTGCACACCGCGGTGTATAGTTTTTTTTTTCCCCCACAAATTGTATACGCGCGTTGCTCAGCTAACCCAACTCTCGTCTGCCGCCTGTTTTTTTTTTCTCACACCGACGCCGTTTTTCTTCGTCATCGTCTTCGTCTCCAGCTCCGTCTGACGTGTGCATTATATTGCATCTTGGTTTCTGCAAGTCCGGAACGCCCATAAAATCAAACAACAACGTTTGTCCAGTCCGCTGTCGGCTCACCTCTACTTCAGGACCAAGTACGCCGATAGTGGCATCACGCGGTTCGGCCCATAGGTCACCGTGCCAAGTGATCCCCTCGGACGGTGGGTGAGCAGTAAGCCCCAACAAAGGGCCGAAACGTCACACATTATATTAAATGAAAAATGAGAACTCGTATGTTATTGCTAATTTCTCTTATAAATTTATGTTTAATATCATTTTTGAGCTTGCCATGCATTTATTTCACTCAAATTACAAAAATCAAAATAATGTGATGTGATGTAACGGATATGAATAATAAATCTGCTTGACTATCAATGATGAAATCATTTGTATTTGTTATAATTTAGCTTACATGATTTGTCAATATAGTATTATATCGTGAAATAATCATAGTTCATCATATTTTACTTTAAAATACATATTTTTCTAAAAAAACGTTTTTAGAACAAATAATATAAAGAATATGTTAAGATAAACAGTTAACTAACTTTATGTTCAATACAAAACAACTTATAATTTATCAAAAATATCTTAAACAATTAATCTTCATAAAAATCAATATCTTACGGATTTTTTTTTTTTTTTGTTGATACATTAATAATATTTTAAAATAGTTTCAATTAAACTTATACCTACTCGTATTTAACTTTTAGATTTTAAAAATTGATAATTATTTCAACACTTTCTTAATTTAATTTCAATATTTAAAGATAATTTACAATTTAGTGCTTATTAAACATTTTTTTAGATGGATATAAAATAAACATCAGTTTTAAATTTAAAATTAATAAATATAATTTTTTATCATCAACATTTTTTAAGTAATAGGGATTATTAGTAACTAGAAAAAATGATAGAAAACATTTGATGTTTGAACAGAAAATTGAACGATTTGACAGCAATTGAACAATATTGACTATGGTTTTGTAACAGCTACGGATTACATAATTGTATACATCATTCATACTTAAACGATGAATTTGAGAACTGAATTCGTCATTAAAAATAAAAGCTGAGATAATTTGATATTTTTTAATAAGTTTCTGATACATAATAATGCAAGATGATTTTTGATTTTTGATAACTGACAATTTAATTTTGTATTTTACGCATTTAATACATTTGTAAATATTAAAAATAAAATAAATGTATATAGATATTTCATGCTCCTCTATAATATATAGGAACTCCAAAGAGAAACGGTTCATAGTTTAAGAAGCACTTACTATATATAATATTATTATTGGTACAAATCTACCACTCGCAAAAATCTTTAAGGAAAATAACATTATTACAACACCAATTAATGTCTTTCTTGATCAAAATTTAAAATATTAACGATTTAACAGACCTTTTCATTATATAATTGATTTTAATGTAACCTTGGAAATCCATATGTTTTAATTAATTTGGATCAAAATTGAGCTCCTGTTAAATTACATATCTTTAAATTAATAGTACTGTTGTCGTATTAAATACATACTATAAATTTCAATTTTTCAATAATAACGTGATGGATGGATCAAATATTTAATATTAATCTATATGACTAGGTTTATTCATTAATAAAATAATCAACAGTTGAAAATATTAAGCCATTAGATTTATTATTTTTCGAAATAAGATACAACAACTAATAATGATATAATTAAAAATAACCATGCT
>JASXSY010000727.1:0-101560 GCA_034509805.1 Sipha maydis | reverse complement strand
CGAGGTTTCCGTCTTGGCGAGGTTTCCGTCTTGGCGGGATAAAATTTTATGTAATTTGAAACAGGACCAAACAAATGTTCCGTAATACCGAGGTTTCCGTCTTATCGAAGTTCGGTCTAAGCAAGGTTTTACTGTACTATACATATTTCATACTCATATTTTACATTCAATGGAAAACATAAATATTATATTACAAATAATTTTTCATAAATTTATAAATAATAAATTGTTTAGTATGATTAAATCATCACATTATTTTTATTCTAGCTAAATACAGAATACTAAATAAAGATATTTATTAAATTAATATGTAAATAAATATTAATATTATATAATTAATATTTACCAAAATCTTAATCTGTTTTTACTTAGTAAGTTATAACAAACAATTATTTATAACCAGTATAATTTAAATGCAAGAGCTATTATAAGTAAACTCAAATATTAAGTATAAATTAATATTTTATTAGGTACAGTAATTATAATTTATGTATTTTATTTCACTTATGTAATAGTTTTATGATATGATGAACATTTATATATTTATTGTGCTTATAATTTAATAACTAGTTTTTTGTGATTTATAGGTAAATGTTGTCAATGCGGCTACCGGTTCATCTATTCATCATCATGTTCAACATGGTAACCAACAAATTCAACATTATCAACAACAGTCATGGAAAGTTACACTGTTTATGGAGCACCGGGATAATCAAGATGATGTTCTTAAAGGAGGTGATGTTCTTCGGTTATTTCATGCTGAACAAGAGAAGTTTCTAACTATGGACGAATACAAACGACAACAGCACGTTTTT
Organism: Sipha maydis; assembly: GCA_034509805.1. Classification (NCBI taxonomy): domain Eukaryota; kingdom Metazoa; phylum Arthropoda; class Insecta; order Hemiptera; family Aphididae; genus Sipha; species Sipha maydis. Next base: position 100,745 of record JASXSY010000727.1, on the reverse strand, counting down.
TTGCGTACCACAGGACGGACATCTGCTACAGCAGCTACATCGAGTAAAGCCCTTTGGGAAGTGGAGGTATTTAATTATGAATTAACTTTATTGTTGGTGTTGTTAATTTATTAGTTATTACAATAATATTACTATGGTTACATTATGATATATTTCTATAGAATCCAAAAGTACTCTTACTATTTTACTGATGTATAACATCTAAATGGATACTGTGACTTTTGTTAAATTTTAAATGATAGAAATAGTATATTTTTTTATCGTCCTTCCTAGTCTATTTTTATTTATTAAATATAATAAAATGACATTTCTAACAAATTTATAATGAAAAATGTTATTAATTTTTATTATAATAAACCATTTTCTAATAATAACAATCGCAAATAAAATGTTATATATTTCAGTCATTATTTAATTATGATTTTTTTATTTTTATTTAACACTTTTGATAGATTAAGTATAAGATTGAAAATATATTAACGATATTAATTATTGATAATGGTTTGTTTAACGGCTTTCCTATATTTATTTAAAAATTATAGTTTAACATGGGAATGAATCATTTTTCTGTAATAAATATTTTGTATGACAAATAATATAATTAATGTTTTCTTGTTATATCATTGATATCAGTCTTATTAATTTTTAAATCTAAATGTTATTTTTTTTTTTTTATATATATAAAATTAAAATGTTAAATTAATTTTTGATTAATACTAAATTAATTACTTAATTTATATTAACAACTATAAAAATACAAGTGTAAATAAATAAATAAATAATTATTTTTAATAAGGATTACAATTTATGTATTTTTAAGATTTTATTCATAATACCTAAATGTTATTTTTGACATACTTAAAGAGTTTGTTTTAAATTAAATGTATACTCATAGGTAGTGCAGCATGATCCATGCCGTGGTGGCGCTGGTCACTGGAATTGTCTATTTCGATTCAAACACTTGGCCACTGGGCATTATTTAGCAGCTGAAGTAGATGATGATGAAACTATGGATCAAATGCGATCAAAGCTCAGAGGTAAATTTTCAGTTTATAGATAGTATAAAATTATCTTACGGTAAATATTTTGTATTTATGTATAGATGTTCATGGTGGGCCTGTGTATCATCTGGTGTCAGTACCACATTCTAATGAGATATCATCATTATTTGAATTGGATCCTACAACATTATATCAAGGGCGAAGTGGTAGTAGGCTTGCTATTCAACAACTACAATCTGGAGGTGCTACAGCATATGGTGGGTCTTCTTCCACACCAGCTATTTCAGGTTATGGTGGAGGATATGGTACACCAGTAATAACTACCTTACAACACCACCAACAGCCAGCCAACTTGGACTCAGTAGTGCCTCAATCATCATATGTCCGTCTCCACCACCTGTGTACTAACACATGGGTTCACAGCACTTCAATTCCCATTGATAAAGATGAAGACAAACCAGTCATGTCAAAAGTGATTAATATATTTATAATATTTTGAATGCATACTTTTTTTGTATTTATTTATTCTGAAATTTTAATTTATAATTCTAAAAGGTTGGCTGTGCTCCTGTTAAAGATGACAAAGAGGCATTTGCTTTGATACCTGTATCACCATCCGAGGTACGTGATTTGGACTTTGCCAACGATGCGTGCAAGGTATTGGCTTGTAACAGTGCCAAGTTACTAGAACATGGCTCAATATCTGCTAACGAAAGACGGTAAACTTTTTCTTATAAATAATTTATTGTATTAAAGATTTTGCTCCTCTAAAAGTATTCATAATAAAATTGGTAATCGGGTTTTTTTTTTCATGAAGGTCGGTTACCACATTACTTCAGGATATAGTATATTTTGTGGCAGATATGGAAAATGAACAAAATAAATCTGAAGCATTAGAGTTAATGGTAGCCAATCCTAACAGGTATAGTTTGAACAAATTTTTTGTTATTATAATTGTTACTATTTTAATTATTCTTCGTAGAGACCGACAAAAACTGCTTCGTGAACAGGATATACTTAAACAACTCTTCAAGATACTTCAAGCTCCATTTGTCATGGACAATGTTATTAGCTCTAGTAGTGGTGGCAATAACAATAGCAGTAGCAGTGCACGAGTAGAATCTGGTAATGGAGCTGCTGCTGCTATATTTGCCACAACAGCAACAGAATGTCCAGATGGAGATAATCAAAAATATGCTGCTGCATATAAATATATGTTCAGACTGTGTTACCGGATATTACGGCTAAGCCAACATGATTATCGCAAAAATCAGGTTTGCCAACTTTATTTCAAAATATCTCTATGACATATTATTATATAATTTACCAAATTTTAAAACTAATATTGTTAATATAATGAAATGTACAGGAATATATAGCCAAACATTTTGGGTTCATGCAAAAACAAATTGGTTTAGATATCTTAGCTGAGGACACTATCACAGCATTGTTACATAATAACCGTAAACTACTAGAAAAACATATAACAGCAGCTGAAATTGAAACATTTGTTGGCTTGGTACGGATGAAAAATGGTGGTGGTGGTGGTGGTGGTGGATTCAGCCAGTCAGCACCCAGATTCCTTGACTATCTCAGTGATTTATGTATATCAAATAAAAAGGCCATTGCTATCACACAAGAATTGATTTGTAAAAGTGTATTGCTAAGTGGTTCCAGAGATATTTTAATCGAAACACGGTATAAATTTAACATCTTTATTATTTATTTTTTTAACTATAAAAGAAGAATAAATAATTAAAAATTATAAATGTGAAGATAACATTTCATTTAAGCTTGTTATCCACGTATTTATTATTTTTTATTTATGCTGTCTATGTAGGATGATTAAGCGGTCACATCAGCATCATCACAGCAATAGTGGTAAAATCCCACTGAATATCAATGACCTTGGAAATGCTGATTTTTCAGATAATTCTGATTCAGACTTGAATGATGATCATGTTGTCATGTTATCTTGGAACAATGGAAAGGTTCAAAACTCATTAACTATCAGATATTGTGGTTATTGCTACTTTATGGCAATAGTCAACAATTATTATAGATAAATATTTAATATATATATTTTTTTTTAATAGAATTCTAAATCATTGGTTAACTTGTCAGCTGATGCACGACGTTGGCAATTGCAACAGTTACAGCACCATCATCAACAAAACAAAGTTGGCTCTGCAGCAACAGCAGCTGCAAAAAATTGTACTGGTTTTGAAGATTGGCACTTACTTGAGTACTATCGACATCAATTAGACCTTTTCTCAAACATGTGCTTAAATAGACAGTATTTGGCACTAAATAATCTTTCACCTCACTTAGATATTGACTTGATACTTAAGTGAGTTTTGTTTAGTTCCAATTAAATCTTATTCTTTCAATACAGCATTTAAATTTGTTTTATTTTTCTAAATTTTTTTTTACATTTACAGATGTATGGCTGACGAAAATGTCCGATACGATTTACGTGCTTCATTTTGTCGGCTTATGTTACACTTGCATGTAGATCGTGACCCTCAAGAACCTGTCACACCTGTCAAGTATGCCAGACTTTGGTCTGAGATCCCGTTGAAGATAAGCATTGATGAGTGTGTATAGATATATTAATATATATTAATTAAATTATTGGTAATTTATGTTAAATAAATGTATTGAGATGAGATTTTCTTAATTATTGCTATAGTTACGATAATAACAGACGATTAAATAATGACACAGCTGCCGCACAACAGGTACGCACTCGATTCAGTTCAACCATAGCATTTGTTGAAGATTACCTTTTCAATGTGGTTGCAAAAATGTGGAATTTTCAAGATGCTCAACAAAACAAGTTAACATTTGAGGTTATTTTTTATTTTTGTTAAAGTTTTTTAGGCACTATTTTATTTTCAAGACATGTTATATGTTGATACTATTAAAATATTATCAATCAAATTACAAATATAAAAATGTCAAACATTTTATTTGTGTATTATAATAGACTCGTTAAAAAGATAATCATATTATTTTATTTTATCAAAAAGTTTTTTGATAGATCAGTTATTGAACCTTCTTGTAAAATTTGTTCTTAAATGTATTAGCTGTATTAGACAATTTCATTCTTTATTTCATATAGATTCATAATTTTCAATTAAATGTATTTTATTTAATTATTTTATTCACTTATGGGTTTTGCTTGTTTTCATAATTTTTTTATCTTTAATATATTTTTCATTACATAGAAAAAATTATTTTTTAAAAATAATGTAGCTTCTTTTTCTATTTTTGAAGTAGATTTATTTTGAAATACTTTTTTATTATTGTTTAATTACAACATGTATTAAATTGAAAACGTAGATTGTCAGATTGAACCTTATGGTTATCTGAGAAATTATAAAACAACTAATTTTTGTATACTATTACCTAGAATTCAATACCTGTAAATGACATGATTTATTACTAAAATATGTTAACAAAAAAATTTCACTTAATCATTTTATTATAAATAACAAAGTGTCTTGACACATCTTAAATCTATGTCTTATATAGAATTTCTTTTAAAAAATATATTAAAACGTTTATTATAAAATAACTTTCTCCAGTCATAATTGAAAATTAATTGCATAATTTTTAGAATAAATTGCTAATGTATAATTGCATATAATTTCACTACATAGTAAGTGATTGTGTATTATATATATAGCACATTCCATCTGTTGGGTATTCTGTTTCTCTATTATTTTCTTAGTTTTATATTTACTAGTCATAAACACATTCGTTAGATATACCTATCATGTTATAACGCTTAAATTAAAATACTAGTATTCCTAAAAATATTTCATGGATGTGATTTTTCATTATAAATAATAATCTAATGATAGATTCTTATAGATAATTTGTGAACAAGAAAGAGTTGCTTGGTAGAATGTATTATATACAATTCTCACAATGCTTATACATGTAACAAATATCTTACTGAAAATAATTAACATCAATACACTAATCATTTCTAATTAGGTATTTTATTTAAAAATATTTATTATTTTTGTATTCTTATAGGTTGTCAAGTTGGCTAGAGACTTGATTTATTTCGGATTCTATAGTTTTGGTGACTTGCTTCGACTCACAAAAACGTTATTAAGCATATTAGATTGTGTGTCAGAAAATGACTTTGCTGCTATTGGCCGTGCCAGTGGTAGTGATATTGTCAGTGCTACGGCGTCAGTATCAACAACGTCAGCAACAGATGTACAAAGTAAGCTGTCAGCTTTTTATCATTTTATTCTAGTGCATATCATAATGTAATAAGGATACTGATAGTATAATTAATAATTAACGTGTTTTGTTAATTACATTACAGCAGAAGGAATAGGTGCTATGAGGTCAGCCATCGGTGATGTGGGTGCCGTTGTAACTGGTCTTACTTTGGGTGGAAGTGGTGGACGTAGGCGTCCACCACCATTACTAAATAAATCGAAATCCACCCTAAGTATGGTTACCACAACAACAACAGGTTCTTCTTCATCGTCACTTCTGCATCACCAACAAACTTCTGGAGGTAGTGGTACTACGATTGTTAGTGGCGAAGCATATCCTCTAGTTATGGATACCAAATTAAAGATTATTGAGATACTTCAGGTTAGTAACTATTTCTCAAAATTGATTAAACCAGATATGTTATTTTTTGTGAACATTTTTTTCTCAGTTAAATATTTGTATTTATATTGTTGATATAATCATGTGAAATATTATCCCTTTATAGTTCATATTGGATGTTCGCTTGGATTATCGTATTGGTTGTTTACTTTCAATTTTTAAACGAGAATTTGACGAAATTGAAAAATCAGCTGCAGTTGCTGCATCATCCACTCCAACCACGTCTCAGCTTTCTACCGAAATAGGTGCCAGTACTACGTCACCAACTTTGTCTTCTAGTACTACAGCTCCACCATCTGCATCATCAGCATTCATTGATCACCAATACCACAAATCAATCGATTTGGAGAGGGTTGGTGCTCAAGCTGAGCGCATATTTGGTGAAAGGTATTTATCTTATTTACCACTTTATGTTTGGTTTGATGTTTTCTAATCGTAGCATTACTTAACGAAATAATTTATGTGTGTATTTGTTTGTGTGTGTGTGATTAACTTAACAGTGAAGAGTGTGGTGGTGCCGCTCTAGATCTTGATGACAATGGTGGTCGTATGTTTTTGCGTGTGCTCTTGCACTTGACCATGCATGATTACCCTGCTCTTGTCTCAGGAGCATTACACTTGTTATTCCGGCATTTCAGCCAGCGACAAGAAGTATTACAAGCGTTCAAACAAGTATGTTACTCAACTTATACTTGCTAATTAGTAATATTAGTAACACACAATCGTTCATACAATGCTTTATATTATTTTTACTTATATCTGATTTTTCAATTAAATAGGTACAACTTCTTGTATCAGACGCTGATGTTGAATCATATAAGCAGATCAAATCAGATCTAGATGTGCTTCGACAAAGTGTCGAAAAATCTGAGCTATGGGTATACAAGTCTAATAAACCTACAACTGTCTCAGCAGCCATGGTAAATCAACAACAACATGGTGTTAGTGATGAACATCAACATCAGCAACAAGCTTTGTCATCAACCAACCAAGTTAATACAACTTCAGAAAATGTTACACCAGTGATAAATACATCATCAATTACCATAACTACATCTTCACAGCCCGCAGAATCGGTAGACAATTTAACGAATACGGTTCCACCAACTAAAGAAAATGGTGATGCTTCTACAGTTAATGATGATGAAAATGATGAAGTAGAAGATGAAGATGATGAATATAAAAAAATACAAAAAGTAAGTTGATAATATATTAGTTACTAAATATTTATAACGATATTATTTGTGTATTCGACTTTTGTATTGGATTCACATTTTATCATCATTTTTCACTTTTATAGATTTTAATTCGAATGAATGAACTATGTGTAGTCCGTGTACCCTGTGCTGCTGGCAATGGACTACAGCCATCATCTTCTAGGTCAAGTCTATCCTCAATTCCGGTTACAAATACGGTTACAAACACAGTAACGGTAATAAAAAAACCTAGAAAACACGAACAGCGATTGTTACGCAATGTTGGCGTACACACAGTAGTGTTGGACCTCCTTCAGGTACCGTATGATCGTAAAGGTGATCGGCGCATGGATGGCCTCATGGAGCTAGCCCATGAATTTCTGCAATCATTTTGTCTGGGAAACCCTCAAAACCAGCATTTACTGCATGCTCACTTGGATCTATTTCTCAATCCTGAGGTATATTAGTTAATAATATTATAAATAGACTATTAATAAATTATTTAATATAAATAGATTCGAGATGCGCGCACTGTCTGTGCTATATTTAAAGACAATCCGGTTTTATGCAATGAAATTGGCGGTGGTGGAGGTGATAAAGTTATTCAACATTTCATTCACTGTATTGAGTCACAAGGCAAACGAGTAGAGTATTTGGAGTTCTTTCAAACCATAGTAGGATGTTGCTCACCTGGATCCGGATCTGCTTCTGGAGCTGGAACAAATGGAACATCCCAAGAACCTGAAAACTATTATTACAATGGTAGTCCAAAGCACAGACATGGGGCAGCAGCAACTGCGGCAGCAGCAATACAAAAGCAGCAATTTATAAGAAAATCACAAGATATGGTTATGCAAGAAGTATGTTTTTAATAAAGTAATATAAACAGGAATGAGGCGTAAACATGAAAAAAATATTTTGAAGGGGGTTTTAAAAAAAAAGGTTGTACATTTTCATATTAATATAATCTATATACCAATTTTATTCTATAAAAACAAATATTTATTGGTTTATTTGATTTTTGGATGGGTTGGAACCCTTAAACTCTTCTTCCTCTTGTGCACCTTACAGAATTAAAAATGTTCTTGTCAAAAACAAATTTAATTATATTGATTACAATATTAAAAATAAGCTATTTAACAATTATTTTATAGGGACAATGTCAGATGTTCTAAAACGGGTTAGACTTTAAATATATTCAAGTAATAATAAACTACTAACAAGCAATTAACAATAATAATGTCTTTATGTTACTTTAATAAAATATGAAATAATTACTGCTGTTATGATAATATGAAATATCATAAATTTAATTACATCATCATAGTTATTCTACAATTTACCATAACTGTAACAGTAATAAGTTTGATCAGTGATTTTTTTGTATAAATAATACACATTTAGTAAGATTTATTTTGACATTTAATTTATTTTTTAAATCTGCTGTTAGTAATATATATATATATATATATATATATATAGTTAGTACATTTTTATTTTATTCTTATCTTTACCTATAAGTCCTTTATTAATAATAAGAATTAACTTTTTATGTTATAAATATGCCATAATCATTACCAAATATTTAAGTATTGTTTTAACCCGCCGTTAGTCGTGTCATGGTCAAATCGACCGCACTTAATTTATACTTATGATTTTTGCAGAATTTATTCTTCAACATTTGTAAACCCTTTTTGTATCTTTTTCAAAACTCATTAGCTATTATTACATATTGAAAACTATTCATTTCCAAAAATAAATAATATTGAACAATGATGTATTAAATTGCAGTCATATAGACCAACCCGCGACTAATCACGTTATGAGAACCGATATCATTTCAACATCTACATTTTATAAACTGCCTGCTTTATCTATAGTATTATAATTATTTTTAATATATTCTATTCTATTTTATAATTTTTTTTTTTTTTTTTATTGTACACAAAAAAAAATCATTTTGTTTGTAAAAATACATAAAATAAGTATTAAATATTTTTTTTTTTTAGAAATAACATTTTCTTGCATATTGATTATTATTTAATATTAATAAAATTATTAAATTGTAGAAAATAACGTTGATGTTGTATAAAAGTATGGTGCGGTCAAAAAGACCGCAGTGCGACTAACAGCGTAAAATATGCTTGCGCGACTAACGTCGGATTAATTATGTTTCTTATAACTTTCTTTTTGTAAAATTTGTGATGTAAAATTTCTCTAAATACAATGAATAAAACTTCCTTTTTGATGATATTTTATAAAATCATTAGAAGTATAACATACAAATTAAGATGACTAAAATATTAATAAGTTAACAATTATAAATCCTAAAATAGCTTCATAGTATGACTTTACAACATAAACCATTGTCCTTTAGTGAGCTTAGGTCGCCTGAATTCCCGGTAAAACCATTACTGCAATATTATGGTATCTATTAACAATGTATGTTATATAATTTAAAGTATGTATTCTTGTTTACAAAATAAATATTTACTATTGTTTATGTATATAAGACAAAGATAACAAAAACATTTGTTTACTCTCTATGCTCTCTTAATATGAGCTACAGTAGAATATGGAAGTGTATATTATATAAATGTATATGTGGCATACAAGTGTCAATATAATCAAAATATTACTTATATTTATTGTCTGCAAACAATTTACGATATTCCTGATTATATACCAACCACCTATATTAAACTTTTTATTTTACGGAGATATTTTCCAACATTGATACATTCTTAACATTATTCGTGTATTTAAAATGTTGTTTAATAACATGCAATTAATTGTATTTTAACAGTTACTTAATGCTGGTGAGGATGTGCTAGTGTTTTACAATGACAATAAGGCATCGTTTCAACAATTTGTTGATATGATGCGAAATGAACGCGATCGGCAATACCAAGAAGACCTACAGCTGCTGGTATCAGCATCAGAGGACCTCAAAAGTTCTAATAAAGTACAAGAGAAACAAAAATTAATTGATGATGGTGTACAAGAATCAAATAAAGAAGCAGTGGAAACAATGGTTATGGAAGACTGTTCACAACATGAAGGAGTGGTAGAAAAATCTGATTATGAAGACAACAATGATCATGGTGCTCTACGGTTCGTTTATTATTTATTAATTTATATTATTAATTTTCCATGTTTAAATATCATTTTCTATTGACAAAATAATTATAATTCAACAGTATTTTTTTATTAAATATATAAGATAATATATAATAATATATAATTAGAATTATATATATATTTTAATGGATACATCTGATTAACAAACATTATCTTAAAAATATACGTACAACATGATTGTTATAACCATAATATACTTTATAATGAAGATTAATAGTATAATTTAATCCCAGTATTTAAATATTTACAATTTATATATATTAGTGAACACTAATAATTAATACAGAAAAGATTTTGTATTAAATATTATAGAAAATAAACATTACTATTTAATATAAACTAACTGATTGAAATAAAATAATTTAATTATATATTGTTTTCAATGACTATTATTATCAAATTATAATGTATTAACATAATTTCAATAAATAACTACTAATCATAAAAAAATATATTTAATACTGTGAATAAAAATAAAATAAAAACTTTTAAATAAACTGCCTTAAAAAGTACAAATATTTTTTAAAACTGAAATAAAAATTAACATTATCTATAAATTAAATTTACAATTGTTAAAATATAAAAACAATCAAATTTATATTTTTATAACAAAATATAAAGTATATTTAATTATTACTAATGATCGAAACATTAAATTATGTTCTCATATTCATAACATTTATCAAAACATTACGTCTCTTTTAGATACCATATCGAATTAGTGAAACTATTGGCTGATTGTACAATTGGTAAAAATGTGTATACAGAAATAAAATGCCACAGCCTTTTGCCGTTGGACGACATTGTTGCTATGGTATCGCATCCTGACTGCATACCAGAGGTAATCTCTCATAAACATTGTTTTTGTGTTTAAAAAAAAAAAAAAATTTCAATAATTATGCATTCTTGTAAAATAGGTAAAAGAAGCATATGTCAATTTTTTGAATCACTGTTATGTGGACACTGAAGTTGAGATGAAAGAAATATATGCGTCGAATCACATGTGGACAATGTTCGAAAAGAGTTTTTTGCCCGATATGAATCGTGTGGCGGATCAAGTAGCTGCTGCAGCTTTAACGAATAATTCAAACTCTACATCAACCGTTCCCTACTTAACTCGAACAAAGTCACATCGCCAACTGACCAAATATGTGTGTGATTCTCTAATGACAGTTATTGGTTCGTTTTTCGGCAGTCCATTTTCATCAACGGCCGCAACAGCAGCTGCAGCGGCCGCCGTTTCTGCATCTTCATCCAACCACCATAGAATGCGCACAGGTATCGACGACGTTGGTTCATCTTCATCGGTCTTAGCAGCTGCTGCCTTGGCCACCAATAGCAGCGCAGCTGCAGTAGTACAAGTGAGTTACTTCTATGGCTGAGTACTGTGGTCTAGTAGACTCTAGTCGTGGCTATGATAATAATGCATACATGTACAAACAACTTATATGCATGTATATAGGTGTATTTTAAACATTAAACAGGCATTTTCGTCCCACTCTTGTTACAGGCCAGACAACCAATATTTGTACAACTATTACAAGCTGCGATTCGGGTACATCAGCAACTAACTGCTGCTGGATATTTAACCATCCAACAACGGTTTAACATAGAGAACACAATACGTATATTATCTAATTATGGTAATTAAATTTTAAAAATTACTAATCACTTAATCTAATGTATTATTTTTTCGCTTTAAAAATACCTGCTATAATTCCAAATCAAACATTTTTCTTGATTATTATAATTGCTTTTTTTAACTTGATTATAAAATATTAAAACTATCTAAATAATATTCAGCACATTAATTTGTTAATTCAACAGCTAAAAACATGTCAATCGATTTACACTCTGATTTGCAATCTAAAATCAGTAGTATATTCAACAAACAATCGCAAACAACAGCTGGAGGAGGATCATCAGGTAATACATCACCATCAGCTCTATTGCTTAGAAGGCAAACAACCAAATGGTTACAAGCAGCCAAGTCAACACCTAAAAAGATGATAGAAAGATCACAGTCACAGGTATTTTACCTTAACAATTTATTAGTTTTAATGGCAATGGTATTATAGTGTTATTGCAAAACAATCATCATCGATGCTGGTTAATTTTATTAGAATAAAGAATTCTCCCGATATTATCTATCTTATTATATTTCAGTTGATACGGTTGGATAAAAGTATTGTCGAAGGGCTGCAAGATATTGTATTGGTTTTAGAAGATCAGCTCCGACCTTTAGTACAAGCCGAGCTTTCACTACTCGTTGACATTTTGTACAGACCTGAATTATTATTCCCTACTGTAGCAGCAGCTGCAGCTATAGGTGATACAGCATCAGTAGCAGTAGCCGCAGCGACGTGTGGTGTTACTGGTTTTATCAACAGGTACTACAAATTGTTCAGAAATATTATTTGAACCCTTACTAGTTTAAATATGTTATTGCACAGACTCATCAAACATACAGAACAGTTGCTAGAAGAAAAAGAAGACAAATTGTGCGTCAAAATTTTAAAAACCCTTCAAGAAATGATGGCTATTGATTTAGACTATGGTGATAAGGTATATTATGCTTGTGTATATTATAACTAGAGGTCGGATTTATATTCTCTCAAAATCCGGATTTATATTCTCTCAAATATATGATGTTTTTATGTCACATAAAATAGGCAGTATATTCTCTTAATATTCTTTTAAAATACCAATTATATGATGTTTTATGTCCTTAAATATGCAAAATATTCTTTTAATATTAAAAAAAAATATCAGTTTAAATGTATTTTTTATTAATTTGGTTTTAAATATAATTAATTAAATTAATTAATATATGGTACTCGGATATCAACACAAGACGAGACAGACGACTTGTAGATGACAAATAGTCGACACAGCGACGAAATAACTAATGTGCTATCGCAATCGATAAGGAATACCTGGAGATTATTTTTATTAAAACTCAGAAACTCAGAAATAAATCATTTAGTAAGCATTGTATACATAAAAGTGCTGATATACATGAAATATGTTCATTATATGTCGACATTACAAAAATATTCTCTAGTGTTTTAAATATTCTCTAGCCCTTAAAATATGCTTTTTTATGCAAAATAAATTTTTTCTTGTGAATTCTGTTTTTCATGAATCATAAAGATTTCTCATTCCCATTTAACTGCATAGACTAGAAACAAATATGTAAAATCATAAAAATCCTACCTCTAATTATAACTAATGTTATTTATTTTATCTTTATACATTAATATGTGTATATAATTTAATTCAAATCATAAGTATATTTATTTTGATTTTAGGGAGATGCACTTAGACAAAACCTTCTTGTAAGGTATTTTAATGGTGGCAACTCTGGTATTGGAATAATGAGTAAAAATAGGTCAAGCGATAGTGGAATAAATTCAACTGATTATGATGGTGATAAAGGTAGTTCTAATGGTACTGATGATGAAGACAATGACAATGTTTCAACAACCTCAAGTAGCCGTCTTAATTCAAAGATTCCTGGAGATACTACAAAAAAGATAAATACGAATCAGCAACACCTGCAATATTTACCTCCTCCGCCATCAACAACGTCATGGTCTCCTCCTCCTCCTATATCATTTCGATCTGAGCAGCAACAACAACAACAGCATAGAGTCACCCATGGACCTGGAGGTAAATATTATTAAATTAAATTTAGTCTATTGATCAATTCTATCAAATGCATTTATTTAATTTATATGTTTATTTTGTAATCATCATTAGACTAGTATATTTCATGGACATTTTTCTTTTTAGCAAAATTCTTACAACGTGCTGGATTGACATTGCATGAAGTACAGACCCATTTAGACCGTGAAGGAGCATCTGATCTTGTAGTTGAGTTAATTATAAAATCAGCTGCCGCATCTGCTGTTGCTGCATCAGTATCTGGTGGTAGTGGAGCAGGTGAGGCTGTTGGTGGTTTTTTCGGTTCTAACGGTATCGGCGGCATTGGTGGACACTTTTTCGGCAACAATTACTTTGGTTTAAGTAGCGGAATATTTAGTGGCTTTGGACCATCAACTTCAGCGGCAACCGCAGCTCTATCTGCATCTCCATCTTACTCAATATTTTTCGAGGCCGTGCAACTAGGTGTCGCCTTGTTAGAAGGTGGTAATCCAGTAGTCCAACGTAGCGTTTACAACAAACTATTGTCACCACTACCTCCAGGTACAGCTGCTGCTGCTGCAGCTGCAGCTTCGGCAGGTGGTGGGGGTGGCGGTGGTCGTAGTGGTGGCGCAAGTCCTATTGATCCATCAGTTAATTGCTGTCAACTATTTTTCCGAGTGTTTTATGATAAAATGCGTGACGCTCAGAATGAAATTAAATCGACTGTCATCGTATCGGTTAATACAGCTGCTACAACAGCTGCAGCTCAAGCAGCTCAACAACAACAACAAGAAGCAGAAATGGCTGCCGGTGGACGACGAATTACGAATGTTGGTGGACAAAAAAATCGTGGTGGTCAGCGGCGACCAAATCAACGTTTCGATCGCCTCCCCAGCAAAAAAGGTACATACACATTAATTATTTAAAGAATCATTTGATGATGATATCTAAAATATCTAAAAATTTTAATAGATTTTTATTGATAATTTTATGAAAATAAATTACCATGAAATGTAATTAAAATGTCTGGTATACGTGTAGGTAAAACTACGATGTCTGGAGGTGGTAATGGAACACGACGCATTTTAATGACTGATGGGTTACGAGAAGAACTTGCACAGGCTGCGGCTGCCACCAGCCAGGCGTACGCTGTTGGAGTTCGAAATTTGTCCGTGGCATCTGTGACTAATGATGCTGGTATGTGTATGTGCATTATATTGAAACAATCACTAACAAACTAGTTTCACAAATATCTAAAAATTGTCTTGTACCGTTAGTATCAAATTGTCTGCCAAAAGACTTGAAAATTAAACATTTACTGTAAAAGCGGTTTTTTTTCTACTGAACTTAAGATATAAAGGTGTTAAATTTGATGTACTACTTTTTCCTTTTCATAAAAAAAAACGATATAAAACGATATAATATATATAGGTATATATAATTTATTTAATTCTTTTTATGAAAAGGAAAACGTATTACATCAAACTGAACACCTTTATGTCTTAAGTAGATATATATCGTTTGAATATGTATAAAAACATTTAAAACCCTATTCAAAAATATATTTTTACCTTGTTAAATGTAATATCTATTACACTAATCGTATAAATACATAAAACTATTGTTAGTTTCTCTTTAAATTGAGCGTACATAATCTTATGTTAAATTGTAAAATTTGGTAAATATTGTTTAATTAACAGTTAATTATTAGCTATAATTCATAGATAATAACCAATTAATTATTATTATTAACACTATAATTGCTTATTAAAGGCGAAAATGATAATGATGATGATGGAGAAGGGTCAATGACATCGAATGAGGATGGTATTAGTTCTTCAGCTGATAGACTCCAACGATCAGATAACTCATACTACTACAATTATCATAGACAACAGCAACAGGAATATATGCAACAACAACAACAGCAACAATTACTGTCACCGAAAATCTTGATTATGCAACCCATACTGCGGTTTCTTCAGCTTTTGTGTGAAAACCACAATCGTGATCTACAAGTATGTCGTAACGATTTCATTATATTTAAACCTTTTTCACAAATAATTTTATCCGTATCATAATAACCTTTAAAGCTTTATTTTTTTAGTAGTCAGTTTTTATTACAATAACATTCATTTTATTTTTACCAATACAAAGTATTAAAAATTATTATTTTCTTCTATTAGAACTTGCTGCGCAATCAAAATAATAAAGTTAACTATAACCTGGTGTCTGAGACTTTGATGTTTTTGGATTGCATATGTGGTTCAACAACAGGTGGTCTAGGACTACTGGGTTTATATATCAACGAAAACAACGTATCACTCATTAATCAAACACTAGAAACGCTTACGGAATATTGCCAGGTTAATATTATTTAATTAGAATATTGTACAAATTATATTTGTGCAGGTCACTGTGCATAAATATTTTTATAATAATATATATTTTAACTTAGGGACCCTGTCATGACAATCAAAACTGTATCGCTACACACGAATCCAATGGATTAGACATTATCACAGCACTTATACTGAATGATATCAATCCTTTGGGTAAAACACGTATGGATCTGGTACTGGAGCTGAAGAACAATGCATCTAAATTATTGTTAGCTATTATGGAAAGTCGAGGTGACGGTGAAAATGCTGAACGTATTCTTTACAACATGAATCCTAAGCAATTGGTAATTAAATATTTTATTTTATAATGTTGTAAGATATTTTAGTATTATAAATATCCACATTATGAAATACTATATCACTTTTCATTGTTGACTATTAGTTTTTATTGTTATTTTATTATAGTTTTGTAATTGTTATTGCGAATCTCATTTCAGGTCGATGTGGCATGTCGGGCATACTATCAACAACATTATGATTCGTCAACTTCATTGGCTCGCCGTCGCCGTTTTGGTAATAGATCAGCAACCGCTTACGGCGTCGTCGATAATGATGACGATGTTGACGAAGATGAAGATGATGATGAAGATGATGACCATGATGGCTGCGATGAAGACAACTGTGATGATGAAAATGTACGGCTCGGAGAAGGAGTTTCCACCCGTCGTGGTCGAAGTACTAGTACCTTTCTCAGCAATGGTGCAGAAGGTGACGATGATGATGATGAAAATAATGATGGTGCTGTCTCGCCAAAAGAAGTATGAAATAAAACAAATAGTATCCGATTACAATGCAATTTAGTACATAAGATTATATATATATACCAATAAAAATACTTAAATAGTTATTCTTAGCTATATATTGTGCAATTATTACTAATTAACCGATTTGACTAATTAACTTAATTTTTTTCTTGTGATTGAAATTCATGCAATTGGGCCATACTCACACGAACATTCGCACTATCGGATTGACATTGTTCGTCTGTTCTTTGCGCTCTTCTATTTCTCATGCTTGTAGCTGCATTTTTTCTACGATAAAAATTACCATTCTGGCGTCTTCTTGGCATTTTTAATGACACAAACAAATAGAAAATATTCAAAGTACTTAGTTATGTTTTTTTTTTTTTTTTTTTTTGTTACTTTGCAACGTCGGGTAATTCATTATATTAATTTTATATATTACCAATGGCAACCACTAATAAATAAATAAAATTTTCAAATCTAATAACCCCCATAGCAACCATTTATAAACAAAAATTTCTATCGTAAATCTCAAACTTCCTGTTTGAGCACCTCCCGGGGGTGGTCAATCTTCTTTTTAAATTAGCCTTAAACATATTCTCAGACCTACCAAATATACACAGAAAATTTCATGAAAATCGGTCAAGTTGTTTCGGAGGAGTTCGATAACTAACACTGTGACACGAGAATTTTATATATTATATATTTTTTTTTTTTTTTACATATAGGTTGGCCACAATATTTACATATTATGTCATCAATTAGCTCAGCACAATAAAGAATTGGCTGGATTGTTAAGACCCAACAGCCTATACTGTAGTGAAGTCGAGAGTGGACAGGCAACAAGTGGACAAAACCAACAGCAGCAGCAACAGCAACAATTACTACAGCAACAAAACCAAGTGGACCCTCGAATTAACCGTGCACTGGTGTATTATGCATCGCATACAGCCCAAATAGAGGTATTATAGTAAATCAATCTGGTTTTTATTATTGTTAGATGATATTTTAATAATAATGTAATCTTATGTTGTATTGTGTAAATCTAGGGATAATAAGTAGTTAAATAATAACTTTATGATAGTATAAATATTATTTAATATTTTGTTTTTAGATTGTTCGTCATGATAGGACTCTAGAACAAATAGTATTTCCCATACCAGAGATTTGCTATTACCTTACCCGTGACACAAGAATTAAAATTTACAACACAGCTGAACGTGACGATCAAGGATCTAAAGTATCAGACTTTTTTGAAAAAACCGATGATATGTTTAATGAAATGATGTGGCAAAAAAAACTGAGAGGTAATTATTCAAAGATATTAATTATAATATTACACCGTCATTAAGTTATATGCTGCTAATTATATACATATTTTATATCTATATATATATATATATATATATATATACATACATATTTTATATCTATATATATATATATATATATATTTTACATTATAGCTCGACCATCTCTATTCTGGGTCAGTAGCTACATGTCTTTGTGGAGCAATATTCTGTTTAATTGCGCTGTTATCATCAATCTAATCGTTGCGTTTTTCTATCCATTCGATCACGACGGTTCTGATGGTGTTAACAACGATAGTGGTCAACGCCGTAGAATGATAAATGGTAAGTTGAACGTACCAGTCATGGCACTATATGTAATTTGTACGTATCCTGATAAAGAGATTTACTATATAGTTTTAAGACGTAATGTGAAAGTCAATGTTTTATTTGAGAAAATATATTCTAGATAGTAATATTTGTAATAATGATAACACGTTTACTTAACTATTTTTGACCGGGAATACCAATAAGAAATTGTAAAATGTCTTTAGTTATAAAGTTAATACAGAAATCTCATATCTCATATGTTGCTGTAGCATTAGGAGGACATATTTCGGCAGCAGTATGGCTTGGATTGTTAGCTTCTATTTGTGCGGCCTCATTTTTGTTGTGGGCTCGAGTTGACGAAAACGCCGATGATGTCGACGACGAGGAAGAAGACGATGACGAAGATGAAGATGATGGTGGAGAAAACGGTGGTGCAGATCGAAAACAACAGCAACAGCGAAAAACAACTCTCCGCCGTAAACAACGGCGGCGTCGTAGACGAAGGCGTACGTTGCTCACAACGAGGACCAGTCGTCGAAGGTGGACAGCCGCAGTGCGTACCACTTTAGTAGTCACTGCCATTCTCCGATTGATCTTATCTGTTGGCCCGGAACCTACTTTGTGGTTGTTAGGTGCAATCACGGTATGTTCATGCTTTATTATACAGGTGCTCCTACGCACTCTTTTATTTTCATTCAACATTCATCAATATATCTAAATTTAAGATTAAATTAAATCGTTAAAAGTATTTTATTTTTTGTTGATCACCTCAGGTTGTAATGAAAAGCGTGCATATAATCAGTATCATGGGTAATCAGGGTACATTCACCAAACGCCTGGGCGAAATATTGGTTTCAGCAGAGATACTTTATCATTTGATGTACATTATGTTTTGCGTGCTCGGTCTATGTATGCATCCGTTTTTCTACAGCGTTTTGGTTAGTTATCAATAATATAAAACTTGATTGCTTTTACTATGCTAGACTTGACGTAAATTTTACTTAATATATAGTTATTGGACGTCGTGTATCGAGAAGAAACGTTATTGAACGTCATACGGTCGGTCACACGTAATGGTCGATCTATCATATTGACCGCTGTCTTGGCTCTCATATTAGTTTATTTATTTTCAATAATCGGGTACATGTTTTTCAAAGATGATTTCCTCGTGCAAGTCGATGACGACGTTGTATTTGGTGAGCATAACTATATTATATTTTATAGTGCTATTACCAATAATTATAATATTTTTTGACATTAAATTGTAATTTATCATAGTATTATAATTTTTATTGTTTACTTTTATGCATAGCAAATGGTGATAGTAATGAACAGACCTGTTCAGCGGCGATGGTAGGAGAAAATGTTGACTGCAGTGATGATAACAACAGTTTGACAAAATCATCATTGTTAGTAGATGCAGGAGGAGGTGACCGAAAAGAAAGAGCTTGCGATTCATTAATTATGTGTATTGTAACGACGTTAAATCAAGGTCTAAGAAATGGTGGAGGTATAGGTGACATACTTCGTGCTCCTAGCAGTCAAGTAAGCAACTGTCTATAATATAATGAATAATTATACTTAATTTAAAACATTTCACCTTGTGTAGGAACCTCTTTTTGTGGCTCGTGTCGTATATGACCTTCTGTTCTTCTTCATTGTCATCATTATCGTTTTAAACTTAATTTTTGGTGTCATCATCGACACGTTCGCTGACCTGCGTAGCGAAAAGCAAGAAAAAGAACAAATACTGAAAAATACTTGTTTTGTGTGTGGTATGTATTTACCCATCACTTCTACACCTATATCATAAATTGTATTGTAATATTAAGTTTTCTAGTTCATCATATAAAGAAAAAATACTAATTTTATATTAACATAAAAATAATTCATTGAATAGTGTTTATGACCACCATTTATGCATATATGTTGATGTGTCTTTATTATTTAATTACAATAGTTTTTGTGTTTTGCAGGTCTAAATAGATCCGCGTTTGATAACAAGACTGTGAGCTTCGAAGAACATATAAAGTGTGAGCATAATATGTGGCACTATCTGTACTTTATCGTTTTGGTAAAAGTTAAAGACCCTACGGAGTTTACTGGGCCTGAGAGTTATGTATATGCTATGGTCAAGGTGTGATGATATTCTTTCTATATACGATTAACATTGATTATTAATTTATCATTATGTTGTTGTAAAATCCGTATAGGATCGCAATTTGGACTGGTTCCCACGATTGCGAGCTATGTCGCTGTTAATGGCGGCCCAGGTGGATAGTGAGGGTGAACAAGTTGAGCTTCGAGGCTTGCAGACCCAATTGGAGATGACACAGACTTTAGTGGCTCTGTTATCACAACAACTATCCGAGCTTAAGGAACAGGTATGTCAACGTGGACATCACTTGTCATTGACAAATAATTTATATAGAGTAGTTGGGTATGGCCGTTTTCGACCAAAAACGTATCCTTCTCTTTTTGGCCGACTCACTTTTCGACCAAAAAAAAAAAAAAGTTTAATATAATACACAATATTAATGTTATACAAATCGAAAATTATTAAAACCTATAATAATAACTTATATAATATAATGTTTTATCGTAAATAGTGATCGCCGAGTTTGATTTTGATGTGATGACAATTGGCAACTACCATAATATTATAAAGGTTGCTGTATATGTAGAATGTACCCAGACCGATTGTTATAGGTATTGTATCGAGTCACTATCTTTTATAGCCAAGATAAAATATCAATAATCAATAGTTTATATAATATAGTATATTATACAACTTACATATTTTTTAATATTTTTTTATATTATGTATAAATAACTAATAAAAATTATTTTTCCTATATAAAGACTTATAATTATTATTTATTAATTATATTTTTTGGTCGAAAAGTGAATCGGCAAAAAGGGAAGGGAACGTTTTTGGTCGAAAAGGGAATCGACCTTTTTCAAAATTTGGTGGAAAAGTGTCTCGCCTGAGTAGTGATGTGCAGCCATTGATATTTCAATATTTAATACCTTAAAAATATTTTAAACCATTACGTAAAGTTATTGTACCATTTTTAGACACTTTTGCACTTCATGGATTTATTTTTTAATCTTCGTTAACAATTGTAAATTGAAATAAGATAAAATGTTTATTTAATTTAATTTTTTTAAATTAATGGACCTATTTTTAAATTACATTTTAATATACATTATTTAGATGACAGAGCAGCGAAAACAACGGCAACGAATCGGACTACTGAATTCTACCAGTGCATATTATGGCGTTGGTGGTGGCAGTACCGGTGTTCTTCGTCAACAACAAATGGGCATGATGTGATATGCGTGTTTTAAATTTTTCATGATAATATAGATGTATATTTTCTAAAATAATTTAAAACAATATGCGCACAGAAACGTTTGTGATAGCGGCAGTAGTTATGGGCTTAGCAATAAATTAAATACTTAAATAAAAGGGTGATTATAATTTCAAAAAGTTATTAATGCTATAGTTATTATTGTAGTTAATTGTTATTGTTTTAAAAAAAATATATCAGAAACATTTTAAAGTCTGACATTTTTTTTATGTAGTACAGGGTAGTTATAATTATTTGTAAAAAATATTATCGTAAGAAATTTTAAAATTTATATTGTTAAAACCTGTTATAGACAAATGTAATAATATTATATTTTAAAGTTAGTACCTATTTATATTAACAACGACCATGCTGTAATATTATTTTTATTTATTTCCTGTGTTAATGGTGAATTTTCTTGATTTATATACCATTTAAAAATAATAAATTATTAAATATTATACATTCCATAATATTTGCCACCTTAATACTGGTAATTTATAGTTCATTTTTTGTCTCATGTATGTTATTATTCTTTTGTTGTAAAAAAATCTTAAAAGGCTTTAACCTATCACTGTTTTTGCTTAATTTTATTTTTGTCCTTGTGCTGATAGAGAATAATCCATGTTTGAATGTGCTATGATTAGTCTGTAATTACTGAAATAGTTTTTTTTTTTTTATGAAACTCCATTAATCAAGATTATTTGGATAAATCACCAATTTTTTTTTTATGTATTTAAAAATAATAAATAACTTGTTTCAATATTTTTAAATGTATGTTAATATCTATATAATTTCTATAATATAGTAAAATATAAGATCACTTAATGTTAATATTAAAATTTCACGAGAAACAACTTTATTAAGTTTGATATTTCATATGAATAAATATTAACTCTGTTTTATTAAGAATTTTAAAATAAAAAAACATGAAGTCTCTTCAACTTTTTTTTGTAAAAAAAATTTAAACAGATTTTTCCATGTCAAGAAAGTTGATTTATAAATTCATTGATATGTCACTAGTAATGGCTCATACTTAGGTACTTAAATGCGATCATACCTCCCATTTAAATGTATGATTCCTTACAGGTTGTATATTCAAAATTAATTTAAAATTGCAATTTTAGTATTATTAAAGTTGATACTTTTTTCTAAACAAAAAAATTTTTTTAAAACACATTTGTTGTCAATTATAATGCTTACCCTTTCCCAATGTAATTAATTTATTGATAATCTAAAATATTATAAGCAATCTAAATTTTGCTCGACCAATTTTATATTAATAGTTATTATTACCGTGTAAATTTGAAAATTTAAAAATTTGCTTTTTCACCTTAATACTGGTGAATTCATCAATAATTCCCTTGTGCTATTTTTATAATTTCATAATCAAATTCACCCAAAGTGTGAAAATAATTAGACAAAATCTATACATTTAAAAAAGTATAATGAAAAAATTTCGTTTTTAAAGTAGAATAAAAATACAACTTATGCAAAATTTTGCGCTCATTAATAATTCACGCTCCTAACGTAGACACAGTTCACCATACCTTTGCTACGCTATTGTTGGTAAGCAATGAACGATAATTATCGTTGCACATTTCGGCGACGACCTAAACTAGTGTTCAATGTGACGAGTTTGAATGTTATTTACATTTAACGTTTAGCGTCAATGAAATTCTGAAGAACCACTATTGTGTACCTATTTGATAAGACAATAATATCATATCGTAATAATATTTTATTTTTTTAATTTACTCTTTCGCTTTTGAAACTACGGGATTGTCGATCTGTTGTGTATATATATATATATATATATATATATATATATATTTTAATTATTTGCTATTTATTTTTTAATTGTTATGAATATTTAAGAAATATTAAAATTAATATTTTCATCGGTGTCATTTGAAAATAAATCAAAATTAAATCATTAAAAAAACCTTTAACTGAATTATTTAATTTTACTAAGAAGACAAAAAAGGGAAATAAGGATTATAATCGTCATTTTAATATTGAGTTATTCCAAAAGTACAAATGACTATGTAAGTATGTGTGGGTGTGAAACTACTTCAGCACAATTTTATTTTCCTTGTGTTGGTTTTGAAAGTGTCTTATCATGGTAGAGACTGGTGTAATACATTTAAAACATATTTTAGTTAAGATAAATAAGCAAAAAAAATTTTTAAAAGAACACACACTCAAAGTTAACTTATATAGCAATTTGGTCGCACCAATGTGAAACTACCATGATCCACCACTGAATATTATATCAATTTTTAAAAAATAATGTTAAGATAGGTAAACAATTAGAATTGTGCCTTGTTTTAAATTAGAAAGTGTTTAATATAAATTGAGATTACTGACAGGAAATAAAAAATTGTACTCTTGCGCATTTTTATATGTCATTGGCACTAATTAATATTAATATATAATTACTACTATTTACATAATTACGAAGAAAATTTATATTATTTAGATAATTTAAGTTGTTATAATACTGATATGGTTTAAAATTAAAGTGTGTACAAACGCATATTCGAATAATATTATTATCAAAATACAGTCGACTCCAATTATCCGAACGCCAATCTACCAGACAAGAATAAAAAAAGTTTATTTATTCTTATAACTCGTCAATCGTATTTCGTGATTAAGCCACGTCCACGAATTGTGATAAAAATTATATAAATGAGTGGTTCTTTATGAAGACAATTTATCTTGGATACCGCATATTTTCAGATGATAAGATATTTCATAGCTTAGTTGAAGATGATGATAATAAAATAAAGGAAAATTAACTGACTGAATGGTCCTCTCATTTTGAAGTAGTGATGTGCCGTTCGCGAACGGGGGAAATATTGAACGGATCATTGATATGAACCAAAAGATCCGGATCACTAAGACTCGACCAGGTCGTTCGTTAAATATTTTTTTGTTGGTTCAGTGTGTATCACCATTATAATATAAGTCTATAGATAGTCTATTACATAATCAATGGTACCTATCACTGAATTAATTCTGGATATTGGGTATTTTTTTTATGCGTATTTTCGTATCAGTTATTTTCAGTTGTATTTTAATATTACTACGGTGTTAAATATTTTTGAATCTTCGGTTTTGTTTTTTTCGGTTCTTTGGTTCATTTCATATATTTATATTATCAATGTACCTATAATAAGTTTTTAATAAATAACATAAATGTTTAATCTATGTATCTAGTTTACATTTTCACAATCTAATAACGTAAATATGACTCGTATGATTATGTTGTATAGTATATACACCAAGTGATTATGATTCAATCATATTTTTAATGTGTCGTTCGCGAACGAATGGGTCGTATTGATATGAACCTGACTCGTTTTTCCCGTCTCTACATATGAGTAAATTGAACCAAATATTCGAACGGGTCTTTTTACTGGATCTTTTAAATAACCCGATACAAAAGAACCGGATCATTTAAATGACCCGTTTTGCCCATCTATGTTTTGAAGCTTTTGATGCGTTGTAATCTTATCGTTTAAATGGTTCGAGAGAAAAGAAAAATTAAATTCCACTACAATTATTGTTACAATTAAAGAGATTGAGGGACTTACTCTAAAAAGAAAGACAGCAATGAAGTAGACTAAAATATCATATTTTTTAAAAAAAAATTATAAATGTATGTAGGTACTAAGTCAGTTTTTTCTTATTTCATTTGTATGACATGAATAATTCATTCATTTTCACAAATGTCAAATTATATTATAAATAATAAATAAAATGTATTCATACAAATGTATAACCTTTATTGTGTCATATTTCAACTATCTGGATATTTGTTTATCTGGATCATACTTGGCAATAATTAGTCCGGATAATTGTTCTACTATAAATTAATTACGTATATCAATAAAATGAGCATAATTTTTAATTATTATCAATTTTAAATGTTATTATAAATATTAATGAATTTTGAGTTATTAAACTGCATATTTTCTATTAGATTGTTTTTTTGTTTTCTGTTCGTGATTCGAGTAGGTACCTACATAAATGGTCAAATAAATAACTAAAATAAAGCAATAATAACCATCGTTTAATTCGAAAGAGATAAAATATTTATTTTGATGGTTGACTTTCGCACATTTTTTGCATCGTTACAGAAAAAATCACTTTTTTTAAATTTATTCATTATTGTTTTTAATAATTCACGAAAATTTTTATCAATATTTAGTAATAAATCAATCTGAAAACAATACAGAAAACCATTAAAAGTGTGCTTTTTTTCTTTAATAACGCACATACCCAATTTTCTAACGGGTAATATTATATTTAGTGTATCCAAAGAATTATAAGACCTTGGAACCCCCGATCACGATACACTTTCATAGAAATTCCGTTGGATCAGATCCGATAAATGATAAATATATGTGTTGAACATATAAAAAAATATGAAAACACTGACCGCGAGGCGCTAGTTGTCTACATCCTACGTGCATCATTACATTATGTAAAACAAGATTAGACCGTGACGAGTGCAGCGTAGGCGAATAAAAATGTACCGACCGGATACTGGGTATAGGCACTCATCTCAGAAGCCAATTATGATTACTACCATTATTATTATTATTATTGGTAGTAATAGTAATAGGTAGAACTAGTTGTAGTAGGTACCTAGTAATATTATAATAACACTAATAATCAGTGTTCGTTCACGTTCTTGTTAATTTTTCTTAAAAGTGAACGAGTGAAAAAACGTTCATTTAAATTTTTATATTTTTTATTTATGAATCACTTACCTGCATTCTGTATAAATAGGACCTTTATATAATATATTACGTATATTTTACTTTATATTTAAAACCTATACTTAAACATATTATAATCAATATTTATAATTCATATGTATATTTTTAAAATGGTAAATCAATTCGAACGAGCTAAAAATCATTCAAATTGATTTAAAATATAAATTTCGTTCACGTTTTATTTGAAAAAAGCGAGTGATGCTCGCGTGTTGTTTACAAAATATGAACGTGAACAGTGTTCACTGAACACGTGAACATGCGTTTACGAACGACATTTTTTCCAAACACTGCTAATTGTTATTAGCATGATGTTTCATGGAGCAATTAGAATATCTCAGTGCGTGAAGAATCGATATCAGAAAAATAATAACTACCTATTGAGACACTACAAACAAATAAATGTTTTTAACCGATGTGACATCTCAATGATATCACGGTACTTCATTTCGTTCACTTTGTTGGTATTATTTTTACATCGTAGCAAAGAAATAAATATTTATACAATTTTTTTTTAAAAAAAAGGCAAAACTGCAACCAATTATGAAAACGTTGAAAATATCACGATAAGTATTTACAACATAACATTTTTGAGGACTAAAAATTACTGTAATGTTTATTGTAGTCAAATTCGTGTAGGTAGTTACGTATAGTTATCTAATCAGATTTGATTTATCTGATTGAACTGCAAAGTTTGGATATCAGTAAAATTCAGTCTTAAATAATAATTATTATCTATACTCATAAATTATAAACAATAATTATGGGTATTATTATCATTAGGGCTCGGAAGTTGTGGCATTTGCATGATTTTTTTGAACCATTAGATTTATTGCTAAGTGAGCTAGAAATTCATTCCAAGACACTACGAAAAACATATCAAAATTTTTTAGTGCAATTTTTGCATATATAGTGATTTTTAGATTTTAGAGCATATTTCTTAATTTTACAGTTTTTTAGAGCATATTTTATAATTTATGGAGATTCAATATGAAAACTTGTAAATAAAAAAATAAATACGTTCATATTGAGAGATCTTACTAGATATTCTTGTATCGTATTTTCAAATTTCCATTTGACATTAAAAACAATGTTTTTCCTCTATTGGTTAATATAATATAATATTAATTTATAAAAAAAAATAATATATTTATTTATAAATTACAACTACAGCTATATAGCTTTATCTAAAATAGAATATTATACAACTCTAAAACAGAAACAGCTGCTATCGAAATACGACGATTTTCTATAAATATTTTTCTAGGAAAATAACTCAATGATTATTGTTAATGGCATTAATAGACCTACCGCTTAGATATTTTTGTCAGTTCCGGCTTATATATCCGTCTTATGTGTTGTAGTTGTACGCGTCGTTTTTGTTCAATTACCTACTTTAATTATTTTTATTTCATTGAAATACTGAACCAAACACTGAAAACCAAACAATGTGCGACAAATCGTTTGAATAGTTTTGTTTTGGAATATGGTACCGATATATTCATAACCGACGGAAGTATTTTATTCTGTAAGTTATGTGATGTGAAGGTTAACAGTGATCGAAAATTTGTAGTGACTCAACACGTTAACACTGAGAAACATAAACGAGCGGTTATTAGAAAAAACGAAAAAAACAAAAATTCTGAAATTCAACAGCTAGTAACTAATACTCCGAAAAAATGTCTTATTTCACATGATTTGTGTAAAGCATTATTGTCAGCAAACTTTCCACTTTACAAAATAAGTAATCCTCAATTAAAATCATTTTTAGAAAAGTATACGTCTGAGATGGTTTGGGCATGTGATGAGGCGAGAGGAAACGAATGCAGTAAGAGTGGTTATGAAGATGGACGTTGAAGGGAAAAGAGGAAGAGGAAGACCAAAAAAGAGATGGTTGGAGACTTTGGAGAATGACATGAGGGCTGTCGGTGTGTGCAGAGGAGATGTGATTGACCGAGTAAAGTGGAGGTGTAGGACAAGGGTGGCCGACCCCAAATAGTTGGGAGGAAGGCGAAGTAGAAGAAGAAGATACGTCAAGAGAAATTCATAGTGATTCGACACTACGCAAGACATGTCAACGACATATACGAAGAAACTATGAAAAATATAAGAGAACGAAATTAAAGGAAATAAAATATGGGTGTCGATTGACGAAACAACAGACTCTAAAGGATGATATGTTGCTAACGTTATAATAGGAACTTTAAATACTGATGCACCGGGAAAGACTTATTTGCTAAGAACTGAAGTTCTAGAAAAAGTGAATAATTCAACGATAGTAAAACTTTTTGATCATTCAATGTTCGTCCTCTGGCCAAACGGAATTCGTTATGATGACGTCTTATTGTTTGTGACCGATGCCGCACCATACATGATGAAAGCTGGGCAAACACTTCAATCGTTGTACTCTAAAATGATACACTTAATATGTCTCGCACACGATATCCATAGAGTAGACGAAAATATACGGGAAAAGTTTAAGAAAGTTAATAAACTTATTTCCAGGGTTAAACAGGTGTTCTTAAAGGCTCCTTCACGTGTTTTAGTGTTTAAAAGTGAATCACCAGCCTTACCACTTCGACTAGAGCCAATATTAACTAGATGAGGTAGATGAATAATGGCAGCTTCCTATTACTGCAAAAATTACAAGGAAATACGTAGAGTATTATTAAGTCTAAATGCTGTAGATGCCATTTCTGTTAAAAAAGCTCAACAGTTAATTCAAGAACCCGATATGGAAGCTAATTTCGTATACATACATTCAAATTTTGGATTTATACCGGAATATGTTACGAAACTTGAAATACAATATATTTCATTATCCGAAGCATTATCTACAGTTAAATATATGCAAAATAGATTAAACGGCTGTGAGGGTGAAATCGGTGTTGCGGTATTTCAATATTTAATTAATGTATTGAAGAAAAATTGTGGATTTAAAACGTTACTTAATATTTCAAAAATATTAAGTGGACAAGAAAGTTCAATGGAAGGTCTTCCTGATGATTTGACCGGTGACGATATTACATATTTCAAATATGCGCCGATTACGTCAACTCATGTTGAACATTGTTTTTCAAGGTACAAAGCTTTGCTGGTGGATAATCGGCGATCTTTCAATTTTGAAAACATCAAAAAAAGTTTAGTGGTCCAATGTAACACTTTTGAAGGTAGGAGCAAAATTATATCTAATGCATTTTAATTATTAATTAAAATACTTTTTAATTAAGCAGGTACCTGGTGGTTTTTCTTATTTTTATTCATGTATTTCATGTATTTTTTTATTCAAAAAACATTTTCCATTTTTTAAGCGATTGTTTTATAATTTTTTTTTTTTGTTTAAATTATGATTAAAAAATTAAAATAAATATTATTTTTATTACTTTGCTTTTTTTTATTTACAAATTTAAAAAAGAACCGGATGGGCCTCGCTCTGCTGTACAGTTGGGGGTGGAGTGCACCTCGTTTATAGGATAGGTCATTATTACAATGGATTTGTTAAATTTGAATGCAATGATAGATATCATTGTATACGAATAACGATTCTGAACGGAGTTAATATGTTTGTCTAGGATATAATACATTGTTATTTATAAATATTGTAAAAAGTATATTTTATTTTGAAACGATAAATATATTTTTCAAATAGGATGGGTTGGCAGTTGCATACATCGACATAGTTTGTCAGTCTAGAATATTATACATTATATTATATTTTACATGTAATTTTATGTCAATATTCGCTGTTCAAACGCTTATAAAAAAAAAAATTGTGCCTATGGATTTTAATAATTTTTGAATGACATTAAGAACTATTTCTGTGGAATTTTCTATTAAATTTTCAAGTATTTTGTAGGAGCCAAATTTTTTTTATCACCGATTATAAAAATAAAATGTAATAAAATCGAATATTTTAAATGCCTATAAGTGGCTTAAAAATCAATATTATATTTTGAAAAAAATATGACATAAAGGAAATACCAATTTTAACAGCTGGTAGAAATTTCACAAATCTGCGACTTATACTTTTTGAATTATAACAAATATTAAAAATCGTTTGAGAATAAATCGCTATTTTATGCAATTTCGTAAATATTTAAATTTCAAACAGTCATAAAATTTTTTCCTCTAAGTCCGGTATAAATTTTTTTAAAGAATTTTGAAGAATATCTTATAGATAACCTAGTGTGAAAATTTTGAACCTTAAGTATGCACAGAAAAAATTTTATGAATTTTTATCTACAAAATAACTTGCAAATTTTTGGAATTTTTACATATTTCGTATAAATTGGAACTTTGAGCACTTATAAAAAAAAATTGTGACTTAAGATTTTAGATTTTTTTTTATCAATTAAGGAACAACTTATAAGAAACCTTGTATTAAATTTTCAAGATTTTCTGGCCGGCCAAAAAAATTTTATCGTTATTTTAAAAAAAAAATACTTAAAAAAATTGAAAATTTCAATTGTCTATAAATAGCTCAATAAAAGTCAATACTTTAAAAATGTAATGGTGTATAGAGAACGCTTATCTAAACATTTGGTGAAAATTTCAAGTATTTACATCGATTAGTTTTTGAGTTATAGCAAAATAAAAAATTTGATTATGTCGAAAACTGGTTTTGCGTAAAAACTCCCGTTTTTCCCAAATTTTTTTAGGGTTTTTCCCGTCGCATTTAAAAAATATTGAAAATTTTTTAGTTTTGACCCCCCAAAGTACCAACTAGATTCACTTTCCTTTCAGAAAAGTTGCTACATAAGCAAATCGAAGCATTTTTACTGCCAAAAAAGGTGTCGTCAGACACAAAAATAAAAAAATAAAAATAAATAATAAAAAAAAAACACACACATCATTGTAAAACCAATAGATTCCATCACTCCGTTCAGAATCTAAAAAATATTTATGCGAATGAAAATTTTGTGTAAAATAATTAAATATAAGTGCATATTTTTAGAGCATATTTTTACTTTTTTTAACGCATAAGTGCATGCTTATTTAGTAATTTTTAAGTGCATTAAGTTCCGAGCCCTAATTATCATATTCGCTTATTCATATTGATTTATTTATAAAAATTTAATTTTACATCGCTTATATAACAATTTCTATTACGTTTTTTATTTGTAAAATTAATTGGTATCAACTATGTTTTTCATTCGAGTTGTTATCATAACTATAAGAAATCAAATATTTACACTATTTAACAGAAAATATCATTTATGTACGAAAAAATACAACACCAGCTATTAGTAATAAATAATGACTCATTTTCATTTGATTATTAGAAATAAAAATAATATTTTCAAATAAACTACATCATAATACTTACTAATTATAAGTTAAGTTAATGTGAAAAACAGCACCAGCTCGGTCCTCAAATCAAAAGCTATAATACAAAAGTTAAAAGTTAAGTTATTTTAATATCTTTATCGTTTAGTAGTAGGTACCCATATGAATATTGATTTACGGTACCGGTACATAAAAATAATAAAATAACAATTATTAAATTAACTCATAATATCTATATTATAGATCCTATAACAAATTATAAATCATAGATCTATAGAGAGGTATAAAAAGACACCTTCGTTGTACGAGTTTAACCAGCAGTCAGCATTAAATTTCCAACAGTACCTACCTACTCTTCTCAATATATAAACATACTCGAGGGAAAAAACCTTCATCTTTATGACTTTTCTCGTGAAATATTATTAAAGCCATAAACCTATTTTAATAAAAACATGAAAACACAATTGCTTATTTATTCATTTAGTAAATGTATTTTTAAATGAATAAACAAAATTAAAATTGTTGTCAAGATATATTCTCACCTACAATAAATTGTACAAGAAAAAACATAAATATTAATAATATCAACTATTAATGTATAGAGTTTTAACACGTACGCGTGTATTTATTCTACTGGTACATATTTGGCTTAACAAAATTTAATTTAAAAATTTAATAAATCGATACAATGAAGATTTTAAATTATGCTTTATTATTTTAAATATAGTTTGTTACATTTTTTTTTTTAACATTTTTTAGGTGCTTATCATAGTTTAAATATTCATGAACTTTATTAATATTGTCCATTTATACTATATAATTTTCTATATCGAAGAAATAATATTAAATATTATAATTTTAAAATTCTATATTATAACATAATTTATATTACCTATTATCTTTTGATAATTTGATACTAAAAGGTGAAACAATAATGTTGATTTTATCTAACACAGGATTACATTTTAAATTCCAAAGTAAATAGACTGTATAAAACGATATTTTTTATCGTAATATTTAACGTTCTATAAATTATTATCAGTTACCCTATAATGTGTCTCGTTCAAATATACTATATTTACTTATTTTATTAGAGTGTAATGTTCGGATAAACAAGAAATATCTTTTGTTCGCATATTTACTCAAAATTATAATAGTTTTGCTTGTTATGTAACAATAGGACATTTGCAACATCGTACAAACATTTTAACTACATTAGTCAAATAGTATGAGATATGGAATGCAGATTGTATTGTGAACTAAAAAGGAAGCCGGTGAAGCGCAGAAGTAAAAAATTGGTGCCAACTAGGCTGTTAACAAAATAAGAATAAACTCTTTGTTTTTAATTTAAATAAATTCAGTGAACATTTTTAGTCATAATCAGATATTGATACTGATAGGCATCCGCAAAATTAAATTTTAGGGGAGCTTATAATACTTTTATCATAAAACAATATCTTAACAAAACGTGTAGTTATATTTTATAAAATATTATGTATAAATAAGTAAATAAACATAACTTTAATTAATCATTTAATAGTATGGTATGTTCAGTGGCACATTTTTGAGGGAGAGTAGGGTCCTAGGACTTGACTTTCTCCCAAAATAAAAAAGTTTTAAAAAACATAAATTACTTGCTACGTAGGTACAGATAAAGATAAAATTAATTTATATCATGTAATTGTAAATAACTCTTCATTTGTATTTATACTAATGATAAAATAATAAAGTTATTAATTTATACTTAATGTGTATTTTTTATAATATTATAAAATTACTTATTATTTAGAAGCATTTTAATCCACGACCCATACACACACACACACACATATTTTTAAAAATACGCCACTGGGTACATTAGTCCCAATCAATATGTTTTCCTTATGATCCTGTAAATTTTCTCAGATAGCTTCAATTATTTATGATTTGTATTTTTCTAGTAAATTGTAGCTGTTATATTACCATAATAAGTTTTTGCACGATAACTCAGAACATTTTGTTTTATTTTTGATGTTACGAAATATTATATATTTTTTACCAAATATTTTAAAATAAATTTAATTTAATTTGAACAATATTTTTTACTTTAATTTGAAAAAATATGTAATAATCATTATTAATTATTCAACACATTATTATTCAGGAGTCTTAAACATTTTATGTTGCTAATCAAAAAGGTAAAATAAGCCATCATTCTGTGATAATAGTAATAATATTAGAAAATAATAAATATAAGTATATCAATATATTTCCGAAGCATCATTTGTTTGTATTTGTATATTATAAAGATTACGTTCCTCAGATTTATGATACTTTTGCTTTACTCCAGTATTTCGACATAAATTGTTTGTTAAGATTTTATTGATAAAAAATTATGAAACCAAACCAATGATTGTTTTATCTTTAACCCAATTAGCCTTAAGTAATAATCATTTAAGTGATTTATAATTATAAAACCACAATTTTATTCGTAAATCAGTAATAATATTTTTATTAAGTAATAACTATAGTATTTACATATACAAATTTAAATAAAAAATAAAACAAAAAGAACCGGATGGGCCTCGCTCTGCTGTACAGTTGGGGATGGAGTGCATCTCGTTTATAGGATAGGTCATAATTATAATGGATTTGTTAAATTTGAATGCAATGATAGATATCATTATATACGAATAACGATTCTGAACGGAGTTCATATGTTTGTCTAGGATATAATACATTGTTATTTATAAACATTGTAAAAAGTATATTTTATTTTGAAACGATAAATATATTTTTCAATTAGGATTGGTTGGCAGTTGCATACAGCGATATAGTTTGTCTTAATTTAATTATAGAACTTAAAATACTTAATTTTTGAAAAATTGTATATAATAACATTTTTATTTTTGGATATTCAGACTTGAATTTAATGATATTGAAAATATTTAAAAAAAAAAAAAAAAAAATTATTTTATTTTTTATTTAACTATCAGTATAACTATTTAGCTCAACTATTATAATATAATTAAAATTTTAGTGAACATAATGATTATATGAGAAATAATATATTCTAATATTGTGGTTATACTAACCAATTCATATTAAAATAGCATCAAATGGTTAATACATTAACAAATTAAATAATATAATGATAATAGTAATATTTTCTTCGTCTTTCTCCCAAGTATTTGGTGTCAGTTACCTTTGTCATAAACCTTCATTCGTCTCGATTTTCTACATCACTTATGCACACACTAACAGCCCTCATATCATTTTCAATAGTTATTGTATCCAACCATCTCTTTTGTTCTTCTTCTTCTTCTTTCAACGTTAATTTTCATAACCACTATTACTGTTTTTGTTTCCTCTCACCGCATCATAAGTGCAAATAATCTTAATGTATATTCTCTCATCTTGTTTACTATAAAAGCTACACCATTAATACCTATCACATATTCGTTCCTTATTCTATCTTCTCTTGTCACTCTTTTTATCCATCAAAGAATTCTCATTTACGCAACACTTATACTATGTTCTACTCACCTGTCAATCGTTAAACACTATGAACCATATAGCATGGTTTCGAAAACTGGTTTTGCGTAAAAACTCCCGTTTTTCTCTTATTTTTTTAGGGTTTTGCCCGTCGCATTTAAAAAATATTGAAAATTTTGACATTAAGAACTACTTCTGTGGAATCTTCTATTAAATTTTCAAGTATTTTGTACGAGCCAAATTTTTTTTATCACCGATTATAAAAAAAAAATGTAAAAAAATCGAATATTTTAAATGCCTATAAGTGGCTTAAAAATCAATATAATATTTTGAAAAAAATATGACATAAAGGAAATACCAATCTTAACAACTGGTAGAAATTTCAAAAATCTGCGACTTATACTTTTTGAATTATAAAAAATATTTAAAATCGTTTGAGAATAAATGGCTATTTTATGCAATTTCGTAAATATTTAAATTTCAAACAGTCATAAAATTTTTTCCTCTAATTCCGGTAGAAATTTTTTTAAAGATTTTTGAAGAGTAGCTCATAGATAACCTAGTTTTAAATTTTGAACCTTAAGTATGAACAGAAAAAATTTTATGAATTTTTATCTACAAAATAACTTGCAAATTATCGTGATTTTTACACATTTTATACAAATTTGAGCATTAAGGGCTTATAAAAAAAAATTGAGTTAACCGATCACCGATATTTTTTAGTTACGATAAGTTTAACTTATTATAAACCTAGTATAAAATTTTCAAGAGTTTTCGCTCAACCAATTAAATTTTATAGATGTTTAAAAACAAAAATTTAACAAAAATCGAAAATTTAAATTGTCTATAAATAAGTCAAAATATGTCAAAATACTTTGAAATCTTAACCATGTATAGAGAACGTCAATATAAAGATTTGGTGAAAATTTCAAGTTGTTGCGGTTTTTCATTTTTGAGTTAGAGCATTTTAAAAAAAAAACCAATATCTTTTTCAGTCTAGAATATTATACATTATATTATATTTTACATGTAATTTTTTGTCAATATTCGCTGTTCAAACGCTTATAAAAAAAAATTGTGCCTATGGATTTTAATAATTTTTGAATGACATTAAGAACTATTTCTGTGGAATCTTCTATTAAATTTTCAAGTATTTTGTACGAGCCAAATTTTTTTTATCACCGATTATAAAAAAAAAATGTAAAAAAATCGAATATTTTAAATGCCTATAAGTGGCTTAAAAATCAATATAATATTTTGAAAAAAATATGACATAAAGGAAATACCAATCTTAACAACTGGTAGAAATTTCAAAAATCTGCGACTTATACTTTTTGAATTATAAAAAATATTTAAAATCGTTTAAGAATAAATGGCTATTTTATGCAATTTCGTAAATATTTAAATTTCAAACAGTCATAAAATTTTTTCCTCTAATTCCGGTTGAAATTTTTTTAAAGATTTTTGAAGAGTAGCTTATAGATAACCTCGTGTTAAAATTTTGAACCTTAAGTATGAACAGAAAAAATTTTATGAATTTTTATCTACAAAATAACTTGCAAATTATCGTGATTTTTACATATTTCGTATAAATTGGAACTTTGAGCACTTATAAAAAAAAATTGTGACTTACGATTTTAGATTTTTTTTTATCAGTTAAGGAACAACTTATAAGAAACCTTGTATTAAATTTTCAAGATTTTCTAGGCAGCCAAAAAAATTTAATCGTTATTTAAAAAAAAAATACTTAAAAAAATTGAAAATTTTAATCGTCTATAAATAGCTTAATAAAAGTCAAAATACTTTGAAAATGTAATGGTGTATAGAGAACGCTTATCTAAACATTTGGTGAAAATTTCAAGTATTTACATCGATTAGTTTTTGAGTTATAGCAAAATAAAAAATTTGATTTTGTCGAAAACTGGTTTTGCGTAAAAACTCCCGTTTTTCCCAAATTTTTTTATGGTTTTTCCCGTCGCATTTAAAAAATATTGGAAATTTTTAACTTTTGACCCCCCAAAGTACCAACTAGATTCACTTTCCTTTCAGAAAAGTTGCTACATAAGCAAATCGAAGCATTTTTACTGCCAAAAAAGGTGTCGTCAGACACAAAAATAAAAATAAAAAAATAAAAATAAATAATAAAAAAAAAACACACACATCATTGTAAAACCAATAGATTCCATCACTCCGTTCAGAATCTAAAATAGTTAAGAATTTTGTAACGGGCATTACTTAACGTTTTTAATTTAAATCAAAGTTATTCAAATAAACTTATTATCAATCGCTTATATGATTATTACTTAAAACTACTTGGGTTAAAGATAAAACATTCATTATATTTAAATTTAAATTGTATATTAAATTTAAGTTGTGAAAATTATTGGTTCCTACTAGGAAAACGCATTTCGTTACAATTATTTTTATGTGTATTTGAATAATTATAGTTCTAACAATAACATCTTTATTTAATTAATCATTATTAAAAAAATTTGGTTTTGAATTATATGGTCCTTTACAGTTTTATATTTTAAATGAAACAAAAACTGAATTGTCTTAGAATATGTGTGTGTGTGTGTCAGGGGCGGAGTGGCCCGCCGGGCAACCGGGGCAATGCCCGGTGGCCTGGCTTGCTTATATAAGAAATGGCCTGGTCCTGGTGTGATGAAAATAATTAATATTTAAAATATTTAGCTATTTTTGATGACTGTAAAAACAACG
This sequence comes from Sipha maydis, assembly GCA_034509805.1. Lineage (NCBI taxonomy): Eukaryota > Metazoa > Arthropoda > Insecta > Hemiptera > Aphididae > Sipha > Sipha maydis. The sequence continues at coordinate 62,727 of JASXSY010000727.1, read as the reverse complement.
AAAAAAAATTTACAATGTGATATGTGAACCACCAATTATTAATTTGTAAATACTCGATGTTGCGATAACTCGTTTTCTTATTATCGGTCGTCTTATTATTATAATAGATAAGTAAACACACAATCTATAAATAGTTATTCAAACGGTGTATATTTTATTGTAATTGACACAAAACAACAAAGTATATGACTATGGTTGTAAATATCATCACAGGCTTGTATTTTTATTTAATAATACTAAATACCACAGATTATGTTTGTAAAATATATATTATAGTTAATATTAGAGTTATATTATAGTTTGTATAATCTGCGATAATACGATCAATACAGAATAAATCCAAACAAAACCGTAAATTTTTAATAAGTTAATGTACAATTTTCGATTTGTTTTTTATTTTCAATATGGATAAAAATTCCAAAAACGAGAACAAACGAAAAGGAGGACATGAGAGGGAACAAGAGAAAAATAAAAAGCTCCTGTCTGAGATTGGGCAAAAGTGTGAAAAAATTAATTCATATTTCAAAGGTAGGTATTGTAGTATGCAGAGTTGGGCAAAACAATATTATCTAGATAATTATTCGAATAAGTGTATAAATTGGAATAAAAAAATATTCGAATAAACATATTTTCAAATTATTTGAATGATTACTTTTTATAATTATTCGAATAAAAATGTATTTGAATAATTTTCGAACATAATGCTAAATAAAAATAATCCTAAATTTTAAGAGGACGTAAAAATTAATTAAATAACTATGTTAGCATATTATATTAGTCAAGTAATTTTTTATTTGAATAATCATAATTAACAAATATTAGAATAATCGTGAAATAATCATTCAAATAAAATATCATAAAAATAGAATTGTGTTTAATTGCTACCAATGCTACCCCTGAAAAAAATGTACAACTGATGTTTATAATGTAGTATTAGATAAGATAATAAATAACATGACTACTAGATTTGTAAATAATAATTCTTTATATTTTGATCTATCACTTTTATCTCCAAACAATTTCCCTCTCAATGATGTGCCTGAAAATGCGTTTTTAACATTGGCTAAAAAATTAAAACCATTTTTAAAAAGTGATGATGGAGATAATCTTAAAGAAATAAGAAATTAACTCTCAGATGAACTATTGAATTTCAGCAAATCGTGGAAGTATTTGAAAAACTCTCTAGAAGATGAATATCATGTCCATAGTTTATCATATGATATGAATGATGAAGATGAAAATCAAGAAGAGGAAGACTTAGAAAATCAATTAAAACCTTGCAACTCTACTTGTAAAAATTCTGCCATTTGTTGTTACAGATTACTAGTTAAGTACAACTTATTTTCTAATGCATACAGCTTATTAACTATAGCTTATAAATATCTGTTGACGCTACCAGTTACTCAAGTGTCCTGTGAGAGATAATAAATGGTAAGAAATTAAATTTGAAAAAGTGGCCTGAAATAAATTAATACGGCCTGAAAATATCTGTTCGCCCGGTAAGAATTGTTGAGCCACTCCGCCCCTGGTGTGTGTTATGTTTTTTAGATTCTGAACGGAGTGATGGAATCTATTGGTTTTACAATGATGTGTGTTTTTTTTTTGTATTTTTTTTGTGTCTGACGACACCTTTTTTGGCAGTAAAAATGTTTAGATTTGCTTACACAGCAACTTTTCTGAAAGGAAAGTGAATGTAGATGGTACTTTGGCTAGTCTAAAATCCAACTTTTCAATACTTTTTAAAAAAACCGAAAAAAACGATAAAAAAAATTACGAAAAAACGGGAAATTTTACGCAAAATCACGTTTTTACAAATTACATTTTTTTTAAATGCTCTAACTCAAAAACGAAAAACCGCAACAACTTGAAATTTTCACCAAATCTTTATATTGACGTTCCTATATATGGTTAAGTTTTCAAAGTATTTTGACAAAATAAAATATACTTATTACAATATTTATAAATAACATTGTATTATATTCTAGACAATCATATCATCTCCGTTCAGAATCGTTTTTCGTATACAATGATACCTATCATTGAATTCAAATTTAACAAATCCATTATAATGACCTATCCTATGAAGAGTCGCACTTCACCCCCAAGTGTACAGCAGAGCGAGGCCCATCCGGTTCTTTTTTTTATTTGACTATTATCAAAATAGTTAATAGAACTTTTCCCTCCCCACATCCCCTCTTATATTAACACCTATGCCGTAAACATTGAAATGTTGCCTGGTGTAATACATTTTCCTGGCCTGAATTTTTCTCCCAAGCCGTCCCTGAGTAATATGTATTTATATTAAAACTATATCATTATAACATCAGTAAATTATGTAATATAATTTTCTATTCTCAACTTGATTTAGATATTTACACACTTAAATTAAATATTCTAAGCTTTAATAGTTGTACCTTGTGTATTTCTAAAATAAGATAAAACTTAAATACTCAAAACTATAATAATCATAAGCTTTTTAAAAATAAATACATTTTAAAATCGCTTATATTGAATCAATATCGGGTTGATCTTTTTATCTCAACAGAATAAATTTTCTCGAATATCTATTTCAGTGAACACGCATTGAGAGAACATAGTTGTTAATTTTTGAAAATCGTAATATACAATACTTTGATTTTGGTTTTTTTAATATACATGGTCTACGTGAACTCCTTAAAATGTTATTGATTCACACACTCGTTATTTTATACTAAAATACAATTTAATAATTTCATGAAATAAATAACTTAAAAACTTATAATTGATAGTCTAATATAGTTATTATTATTTAACCGTGTAAATAACTATATAATTTAGTTATCAAGATATTTTACTATTTTAATGTGTAAAATAACATTTCAACTTGAGTACCTACTTGACTGTGAAGTTATTAGATTTATTTTTTTAATGAATAATACATTATTACAATATTATTTATTAGATCATAGATCCGCCAGATGTATCTGTGTTTTATCAAGTACATTCTACTTGTCAACATACAGATACCATAGTCAATCTAACTCGTGTGAATATTTTTGATTTTATAATTAACATTCTCCAATGCTCTTTTCCGAGCTAGTTTTTAATAAAATATGAGTACTATAATACTACTATAATACTAGTGTGTGATACTACAGGTATGAGACCCATTGCAATTTTTTTTTTTTTATTACATATTTTTTTATTAAGAGTTGTAATATTTTTAATTTGTAATTTTTCTTTTTCTTTTTATTTCTTTTAAGTCATACAAAGTCACTATACACCCTTTAAACGTTTAAAAATATCGTGATGATTATTGATTACGAATGAAATTTCAATTTAATTTACTAGCAATTGTTATCTATTATATATACATACATACATATATATATATATATATATATATGTGTGTGTGTGTGTGTGTTTATATGTATGTATGTATATTTCTCCTCTATAAAGATATTGTAGATACATTGATATTCATCTAACATTTTAGTTATGTAAAGTATTCAAACAAATAATTTAATAACAATAAAATGTTTCCGATTGTTTTGTCTAATGTGATGTAATTTCAAGATTATATAAACTATAAATATATTTATAGTTGATAATATTTATAGTTAATGATAATAAATTATCATTAACTTACACTGTTAGAATTAATTACATAAAATAGAATATATTTTATCTACGGGATAATTAATTAACATTTTATATAAATTGATTCATAAAAATTTTACTCGTCGATTGCGCTAATCGATTATTTCATAGGGATTTTCAAGTTCTAGAAATAAAAATTTAACAAGAAGTTTAACTTTTAGTGATGATTATTTCGGATACTACGAATATAATACACCCTCTGTCACTATTTCAGATGTGATACTAATTTTGAATGGTAAACATGGAGGACGAATTATCACTAATTGCAGATATGTCTTTTGTTTTAAACAAACGTTTTAATTTACAAAAAATATATTATCTGCATTTCGGTCACTTAATAATTAACCACAGATAATATAAACTGTCAAGTTTATAATAACATTTTCTACTAGATAATAAATTATTAAAAACTTTCAACGTGAATAAAATAACTAATGGAACAGTATTTTTCGATGTTTGATAATATTATGTTTTAGATTCTGAACGGAGTGGAAAATGTATTGATTTTACAATGATGTGTGTTTGTTTTTTTTTTTTTGTGTCTGTCGACACGATTTGGGGCAGTAAAAATGCTTCGATTGCCTTATGTAGCAACTTTTCTGAAAGGAAAGTGAATCTATTTGGTACTTTGGGGGGTCAAAAGTAAAAAATTTTCAATATTTTTTAATGCGACGGGAAAAACCCTAAAAAAATAAGGGAAAAACGGGAGTTTTTACGCAAAACCAGTTTTCGACATAATCAAATTTTTTATTTTGCTATAACTCAAAAACTAATCGATGTAAATACTTGAAATTTTCACCAAATTTTTAGATAAGCGTTCTCTATACACCATTAAATTTTCAAAGTATTGACTTTTATTGAGCTATTTATAATTTTTTTAAGTATTTTTATTTTAAAATAACGATAAAATTTTTTTGGCCGGCCAGAAAATCTTGAAAATTTAATACAAGGTTTCTTATAAGTTGTTCCTTAATTGATAAAAAAAAATCTAAAATCTTAAGTCATAATTTTTTTTTATAAGTGCTCAAAGTTCCAATTTATACGAAATATGTAAAAATCACGATAATTTACAAGTTATTTTGTAGATAAAAATTCATAAAATTTTTTCTGTTCATACTTAAGGTTCAAAATTTTAACACTAGGTTATCTAAAAGCTACTCTTCAAAAATCTTTAAAAAAATTTCTACCGGAGTTAGAGGAAAAAATTTTATGACTGTTTGAAATTTAAATATTTACGAAATTGCATAAAATAGCGATTTATTCTTAAACGATTTTAAATATTTGTTATAATTCAAAAAGTATAAGTCGCAGATTTTTGAAATTTCTACTAGCTGTTAAGATTGGTATTTCCTTTATGTCATATTTTTTTCAAAATATAATATTGATTTTTAAGCCACTTATAGGCATTTAAAATATTCGATTTTTTTACATTTTTTTTTTTTATAATCGGTGATAAAAAAAATTTGGCTCGTACAAAATACTTGAAAATTTAATAGAAGATTCCACAGAAGTAGTTCTTAAAGTCATTCAAAAATTATTAAAATCAGAATTTATTTTCATAGCGTTTGAACACCGAATATTGACATAAAATTACATGTAAAATATAATATAATGTATAATATTCTAGACTGACAAAGATATCGGGTTTTTTAAAATGCTCCAACTCAAAAACGAAAAACTGCAACAACTTGAAATTTTCACCAAATCTTTATATTGACGTTTTCTATACATGGTTAAGTTTTCAAAGTATTTTGACATATTTTGACTTATTTATAGACAATTTTTCTAAATTTTTCGTTTCAAAATAAAATATACTTATTACAATATTTATAAATAACATTGTATTATATTCTAGACAATCATATCATCTCCGTTCAGAATCGTTTTTCGTATACAATGATACCTATCATTGAATTCAAATTTAACAAATCCATTATAATGACCTATCCTATGAAGAGTCGCACTCCACCCCCAAGTGTACAGCAGAGCGAGGCCCATCCGGTTCTTTTTATTTTTATAAGAAATTTACAATCTGTTCTTACAAGAACAATAAGCAAATGTGCGTTTGGTATTTACAGAATATGAATTTTTTGATGGAAGAAGCCACCCATTGGTGAAACTACCTACAATATTATGTTAAAAATATTTAAATCAAGATATATACAATTTTTATTTATTTACGATATAAAAATTATTTTTCAAAATGTTATTTATAAGATTACAATTTCCTAATTTGAAACTAATCACAGCAATCAATTTTATTTCAAATTCAATAAATTTCATTTTATTGAAGTCAAATATTTGGAAAACAATTATTTATAAAATCGACCTATCATCAATATGATCAATTTTTTAATTTAACAACAAAAATTAAATTTTATGACAGCTATAGTGTAAGAGGTTTAAGTTAGTCTCAATATTATTTTATTGAAAATGCCGTAAATTAGTTTTGCTTAAATGAAATTAATTGAATCACCCCACGTTGCCCGGAAAAATTATTGTGACTATTCAACACCTTTGGATGCAATTCGCTAAGGAAATGTCTTTTTAAGAATAGAAACGACCATAGAGACGTTAAGGAAAAGTGGCTGTGCTTGGTTTTTGTTTGGTTCGATGATATGAAATCGATACACGCATACTTTTATCATATATCGTATAGCATTACCCGTCGCGTCATTGCCCGCGAAACTTTAATTTCATTCAGGACAGTCTCGTTACTGATTTAAATATATAAAATGCCGAATTATTTTAATAAAATAATACCTGCTACCAAATATTTAAAGTCATTACAATAAGCAGTATTAAATATTAAGTTCAAAATGTATAAATAATGCAATCTGAATACTATCAATTAGTAAAACATTGGTACTACTATCGTAATATATTGAATTAAGTATCGAACATCATTTTTATTCATAAATAATATAATGAAAATAATTGTATTCTGTAATTAGATAAATAGTGTCTATAATTGAGTGGTTATTGATACATAAACTATAATTTATTGTAGTAATATCATAAATCAAATGAAATGATTTTATATATTTATTAATATTTTATACATTTATATTATTTAATAATATTGCGTGTTTCTTGTCTGTATCTAATATGCACATCTATTGTATATATGTAGTTTATAGTAGTTAGTGTTACATATTAAGATAATATATATATTTAAGGCTGCATACGAATTGCGTCCCGGGTTTTCTATACCACTATTCTAATTGCGTCCCAACGCAATCTGATATACTTTTGATAATCTCAATCAATAATCGATATGAGTAGGTACTTATAAAATAAATGTAATCGGTTATGTATGTCTTTCGATTCCGTCTCGTTGACAAAATTGTGCGCTTTTCTATTTAAAAATATGAGGTAATGACAAGTGAAAAAAATAAAACATTGATTTTTATAAACGGTTTTAAATTTTGTTTTCATAAACAATTGAAAAATGATTTACAACGTTGGAAGTGTTTCAAAAAAACATGTAAGTCATACAGTATAAGTAAGTTATAAAAATATTATACATACACATAACTGTTCAAAATTGTGTTTACATCGAATTAAATAAAATGTTTAAAGTTTTTTAAAGCATTAGGTCGTATTTTTTAGGACATTTTTCTTATATTTTAAAACATTTAAGTCCGTTCCCTATTTATAATATTGCTATTGATAGTCCTAAGTCTATATTAAATGGGAAGGAAAATAATGTATTTACGTCGGACGCAATTAGTATAGTTATTAAATATTATCGGGACGCAATTAGTGTAGTTGATAAATTTTACTGGGACGCAATTCGTTTGCACCGATATTTAAGGTAAAAATGAAAATGTAAAATTAATCGTATGTTTCCGATTATATAATATATTATGTATATAAGTACTAATTGATTCAAAATATATAAAATAGTAAAGAACTTTTAAAGGAAAATCCTAACAATATATCATACGATAATAATAATATAATTACATACATTATAAATTCATACACACGCACGCACGCACACACATTTATATATTATAAATAAATTTTAAACTGTTCAGTGGTTCAGCACATTTTTATTATTTAGTTAACGTTCATAGGGTTTTAAAATTTAAAATCTTGTTTTGATTTTAAGTTTACGAGTAAATTACAATTATTTTATATGCCTATTATATTATATATCTTACCAATGACAACAATTGATATATATTTAATTCGTTTAATTCGTTTATAATATTATATAAAAGTAAGTTCTGCATGTTTTTTTTTTTTTTGTACTGATTTACCAACAATAAAAGAAACGTTTGGCTAGCAATTAAATTTCGAATTTGTATTTATATATCTTGGCTAAACTACTAAACGATAAATAGGCTAAGCTAACAATACAATAAGGAAATAACAACTTTAATGTTCAACTCGTTAATATCATTATTGTTCAACAAAGTATCTATTTACAAATAGAATATCATTATTCGTTTCGTCGGTCATGGTTTTGTTTTGTGATCTCATCATTTTTACGTAATCTTGTGGTCAATTGGACTAAGAAAAAAACAGTGTTATGCATCGACGATCATTAGTCATAGTTTTTCAAAATATTTTATTTAATACACTTTTGAATTATGTATTGATTCTGGAAATAAAACCTGTCAAAAATAAAAAGTATACAAATTTAAACGCATAACTATGTTTCACGTGGTTTTGACGCATTAAGATTACGTCAATACACACATTTGTCATTACTGTGTATGAGCGTAATAGAACTTTATGGGCAATTTGTTTTCCATATCACTGGTACAGATTTGCATTTTTTTATTATATTATATTATATTATTATACATATATACTCATATCTGGAATCGAATTTATCGATTTTAAGGTTGGCTGTGATCTATGTCGTCGAGGTTTTCAAGGTATATATTTTAATGATAGGTTCAAATGATTTTAAAGCAGTTATATTGTAATATACATTATTACACCTTAGTTTAAAAAAGAAAAAAATTAAATGATACTAAGACTAATTGTGTTTGTTTTTGTTTTTTACTAAATATAATGAATGTAACTTATTTTAAATATTGTGTAAAATACATCTTCCTATGTATTTACTCGTAATATATTATGTTTGTGTAATAGTTGTCTTACTTGTGTAAAATATTGATGAATCATTGTACTAGAAAAATGATTCATTTTAATTAACCACGTAAGAGTAAACATATTAATTGGTAATCTTAAAAATAACTCCAGTACTTGATGGTATAAATTATTTTACTTTTTTAAACTAAAATATATGTCTAATAAGTTATAAGTTATATCAAATAATGAGTATTGAGCTAATGTATTATGCTTTTTATTATGGGTTTGTGTTAAGTTTTCAGATTTTAAAATAACATTTTTTATTTATTTTTTTTTTAAATCAAAATAAATTAATCATTATATCAATATCTATTATATCTCTATTGATGTAGAGACATGAGTAAATAATACAATTTTCCTCAATCCAAACTATTGTTCTAAACTACGAAAAAAAAATTGACGATTATTTTATTCAGTTATTTCATATGTATAATAGTGTACAACATATGATTAGTCTTATACAGCGGCAGGGGGCGATTCTTGAAAACGTGACATAATTTATCGAAAGTGACTAACGCATTTGTCGCAAGAAGTTTTTGATATTCTTGAAAAATGATAACATTTTATCGATTAAAAACGATTCGACTGTTTGTCTACTGCGATTAAATCAGTGACAAGATTTTATCGACTGATTATGATAACATAATTTATTATTATTTATTATTTAGTAAAATGACATTATGCATTTATAATTACCTAAATTGTATTTAAAGTTTTATACAACCATACTTAATAATTTATTACTTCTAGTTTACAATTTATTTCTAAATGCTTAAATCTTAATAGTTATTACTTTATTAGTCATTAACAAAAATGGACAAAATGTACCGTAATTGTTTTATTTTAAATAATATTGAACATCAAGAGAACGCAATAAAGAATGTTCGGGAAGTCAAAGAAAAAATGATGAATCCATTTTTGTTGTCGGACAGATTATTTATTAAAAGTTTTAGATTGACTAAAAATCTTGCCAATTTTTTAATAAACATGTTAAGACCACTTATTGAAGATAGTGTCCGTTCATCAACCATTGATTTAAAAACAAAAGTTAATATAAAATCATACCACTTGGCACTTTAAACAAAAAAAGTTGTAACTTGATATTTTTCGTTATCATTACTATTCACTATAGCTACTCTTTGCATTACATTTTTTTTGCACTGGGTTTTACCAAACACCAATAGGCCACAGTCGTTTTATTGCTTATCTCAATCATCTGTTCCTCGATGCATATCCGATGTTGTAAATGCCCTCAATGATCCTAGAATTTTCAACTTGTAGGTTAAGTTTCCATCAAATGTATATGAGCTTGAACAAGTTCGAAAAAAGTACCTACATATAAAACAATTACCTTTCCATCATATCTTCATTTTTTAAATTTTTTTTTCTAAAGATTTTTGATATTTTTAGATTTTATACTCACACAGAATTTCAAGGAATTATTGGTTGCATTGATTGCACTCATGTGGCCATAGTTCCACCATCTCAAATTTAAATTTAATAGAAAACATATATTATTTACTAATTAGTTATAAATAAAGTTCTAAGAAACATTAACATTTTAAAATATTTTTGACTAGGGGATTCGGGATACCCATTACGTCCATGGCTACTAACTCCCATATCATATGCCAACTAATGAAGCTGAGGAATATTTTAATAAGCAACAAATGTCCGCTAGATCAAAAATCGAATGATGCAATGGAGTCCTAAAGGGACGTTTTAGGTAAATATTATAAAAATTAAAAAATAATTAAAATTAAAGTAATATACTTTCAGACTTGGATAAAATACTTAAATATTTTTTTATTCCTAATTTATAGATGTCTTATTGAAAACCGAACTTTGCATTACAAACTAGAAAAGGCAACAAAAATAATAAATGAATATGTGGTTCTTCATAATTTATGTATAACTTACAATGTACCTGGATTTGTGGGTGGCGAAAATTTATTAGATTTTGGCATGTACCAAACTCTACTGGGAGTTGCAGAAGATAGTGATGTCAATTTAAGAAATAGAGATTTAATGATGGGAAGAAGACAAAGAGGAGAGAATTATTCAATTTCTACAAAATAGAAATATTAGGGATGAACTATAATACTATACATTTTAATATTTATAAACATTTTAAATTAATAACAAAATATAATTTAACAAAGTATATATTTTAAAGTTTAAACGAATTAGTCTTTGATTATAAAAAAGTATAAGCCGAAATCACATTATTAATACATATTAAAAAAACATAAAATATAGCTAATTATTTATAATTAATTATTATTTATTTAAAAAAAACTTAAATTATGAAATTCAGTCTTGGTATCAGACTAATTACATATTATTTTTATTATTTTGAGTATATGTTTCTAAAAGTGTGTGGATGTTGCCAAGTAATTGATTATTTTGTTTCATAAGCATCAATTTTTCATCATGGTAATTTGATTTGATTTTTAATTCTTGAGTTGCAATGTCAATCATACTCAGATTGGCTAAAGAATTCGGCTCGAGAAATAACTATGCGACAAGTCCATTCGATATATTATAATAATAATTTTATTTTATAACTATATGAATTAAACATTTGAAAAAAGTCAGTTTAAATCTTTAAAATTACAAAATACGACAATTGGACCACTGGAAAATTTTTCGGTATTCCAGTGGACCAATCCAATGCTAACAACTTACAATTCAGATAAGAATAAGAACGTGTAATAACTGCACTTTTGTCAGAACGAAAAATCAAGTTTTTTTTTACTGAAAATATTTAACTAAAAAAAAAAAAAAATTAAAACGATTTATAAGTATATTTAGAAATACCCATTTCAAATTCGAACATAATTTAATTTTCTTGTTCAATATACGATCTATAACAAGATACCGAATAATACGAATATTTTGATGCAGCCTTACACTAGTGTGGCCCCTTTGATCGCCAAAAATTAAATGAAAAACATATTGAAACATCACGTACTCACTTTTTAGAATATATGCTCAACCAATAATATATAGAATATGTTATATTAAAAATATTGACAACACTAGAATGACAAGCAACGTAGACATGAGTTATCAGGCCAAAACTATTAAAACTATTCAAAATACTTTTTTTTACATATATTCCTAATAAAATAAAAGCTTATTTTTAATGTGCAATTAATTATTTTATGTGTACCATTCGTTACATTGCAGATGATATACGCAAGACACAAATAAGAAATTTAAGCTAAACGCCGGAGTTTTCAATGTACATGAAGATAATATGTATAAAAACATTATGAAATCGAATTGTATAACATGATGCAAAACTACTAATGATTACTATCCATCAGATTTGGGTAGTATTCCAAATACAATATTCAGAATACTATATTCACAATTTATTTTTAAAAATTAAATCTTCTCATTTATAAATAATTTCAGTATTTCTCCGTCGTATCTAGTATAAGCTAATACCTATCAGATATTTATTATTATTGTAAATCATAAACTATAACAGTAATATAATATAAAAATACAATAAATTAACATATGTTTAGTCTACAATTTCAAATATTTCTCATGACATATATAATTTTTATAGTACGAACAATTATCTAACTTATTTATAAATTATCTAACGTATTTTAAAAGTATTCAGAATACTTTTAAAGTATTCTAAATTATGTATTTAGAATACAATTTTTATAAAGTATTTGAATACATATTCGAAATATTATTTTTTTTAAATATTCGAGTATTTATTCCAAATACTTTTAAAAAGTATTTTACCCAAGTCTGCTATCCATCGACAACGTGTTTTCAAAACGTTCTTGTGAAATCGAGTGATACCACCAAATATTAGACTCTTCGCCGGGAAATGTATTAAATCCACGCTCTATAATACGAGTCATTTATTTACTTATTGAGGTTGTAAAAATACTAGGCCAATTATAAAAGTTAGATAATATTATAACAATCGTTCATAAATTGTAAAACAAAAACAAACAAAAATCATGACTTATATACTATTTATTATAAACTACAAATTAACACGCATGAGATGGTAGCAGGGGCGTATACAAGGGGGGGGGCGATAGGGGCGATCGCCCCCCCTGGACATTGTTGAATGTATTTACAATAATTAATGTTATGAGTTATGAAAGTGGGTAAAAATTAGAAGTTTAAGCAAGCGAAACGAGCGAAAAATTTTGATCCGCTAATTTATTTATAATCTGTACACTGTCGTTTATGTACAAATTTTTTTATAAGAACCTATGATTTGAGTTCAAATTTCGCCCCCTCCCTGGAAGAAGAGCTGAATACGCCCCTGGATGGCAGTACATATTAAATGAATGTCCTTGATGATATGAACAAACCTATGTGTGATTGACTTATGGTTTTTCATAGCAATCTATTGTGAGATAGGAAAACTGCTAGTATAATTAGTTATTCCTGTGTTAAGATTCGAAATGTGTTTTTAGATTTTATGTTAAGAGTAGGATAATAGGTGGGATAACGACATGAAAACTCAGGACAGTCCATATATTCATGTGTACAGTAATAACTAGGGATCGGATGTTCATGAAATTGCATATTTCTATTGATCCAATTTAATGCGGACCTGATTACAAAGTTGATTCATGTTCTACTGAATCTAATAATTATATTTTTATTTTGCACATACTTGCATATTTTATGGTTTAATATATTAAGTGCATATTTTTAGGATTTTAAGAATATAAATGCATATTTCATTAATTTATATTTTCATAATTCCTTAAAAATGATTTAAATTAACGAAATGAATGATAAATAATCGTCCCGTATAATTGTTTTTAACATATTTGATGGTTTTAGAAAATTCTAAAACTATATTTATTTAACCGTATCTATAATGATATCCATTATTTGTATTATAGTATTATACATGAGTTCCTCGATAATGTCATTCATATATATCTTAAAACTTTATTCCATTACAACGTATAGGTTATAACTACGAATTTAGGTAATGATTTAATATTTGGATAAAACGTTTGAAAGGTAGTTTCCGTCTTGTCTACGACAGATAAAGAGAATACTGAGCGTTTCTTGTTTTGCCGTGTGTTTTATTTAAAGTTTGTTTTCGTTTTAATGCCTAAAATAAAAATCTCTTGTTCTAAGCGACTAAGATGTTTAGTATTATAATATGGAAAGAATGTTTTATCTACTGATGATTTGATACTTTATTTCAAACTGTCCAAAGTTAAAGTTAGTAGCGATCGTCGGTTTACTGTTGAATAGCATACGAACACTGCTAAACATATCCGATTAAATCCAAAACAAAAAAAATTATGATGTACAACAATAATTATTAATTATTAATATCAAACACGAAAAAGTCGTCATTTAACTTAGACTTGTGTAGAGCATTGAATTTAGCAAATAAGCTGTTGAATAAGGTCAACAACGCTATGTTTATGATTTTTTGAAAAAATATACAAGAGATGAATCGACAGTTCGTAAAAATTATTTGTCAGATTTCCATCAAGAAACGATAAATAAAATTCAAAACAACATAACTGACAATAAAATCTGATTTTCAATTGATGAAACAATATATTGCGAATGCTGTTAAATAGGAAATGTAGCAATTGGCAAACTAAAAAAAGACGAACCAGGTAAAACATTTTTGATAGTCTCAGAAGAGTTGGAAAAAGAACCAACTTTTCTACTACGAGTAAGTTGTTCGATAAATCAATGAATTTACTAAGGCCAAACGGTATACTACACGATAACGTCTGATCATTTCTAACTGACGTTGCGCCATATAGATATGGTATAAGCTGTCATTAATTTAAAAGCTTTGTATTCTAAGATGATACATGTGTCATATTTAACATATGCGCACTACCGAGTTGCTGGGAAAATACATGGTAGTTTTAAAGAAAATGACGAAATAATATCAAATGCCAAAAGAGTATTTTTAAAAACACCAATTAGAATACAAATATTTGAAGACGAAGCACCTGTAGTACCACTTCCCCCAACACCTATAATAACACGATGGGGAGCGTACTTACTGATATACGCAAAGTTTTTGATAAACTGAATTCAGAAGATGCTGTAACTATAGAAAAATATCAAAACATTTTAAAGGATCCATTTATAGAAGCAAATTTAACATACATTCGATCTAACTATGAGTTTTTATCAGCTAATATAAGTCGACTTGATTCGTTCGGGCTGTTTTTGTCAGAAGCAATATCAACAGTCAATAATATCACAGATAAAATTAACAAAGCCAGTGGACGAAAAGGCAACGAAATATGTAGCAAATTTAAAACGGTTCTTGAGAAAAAAAAAGCGGATTTAAAACAGTACGTCTAATTTCAAAAGTAATTAATGGAGGATTTGAAACCATTCAAGGAATCAACGAGGAATGAACTGCAGAAGATTTACTATATTTTCAGTTTTCACTAATCATATCTGTTGACATGGAGAGAAGTTTTTCCAAGTACAGAAACTATAATTATTTATTTTTTCATACAAATACATTTTTTTTATTTAGATTCAAGAATTTATCGGCATCAAAAAGACGCAGATACACAATGGAAAATTTAAAACAAACCATCTTAATTCAATGTCACTCTTGTTAAAATATATATTTTTTTATATTCAATTGAATTATAAAATAAATAAAAATAATTTAATAAATTAAAAAATTAAAAAATACCAAATTTGTTTAAACACTATTTATTAATACATTTGTCTCTATGATAATTGCATGATTTTTTTCCATATTTCTTTATTTTTTAACGCATATTTAGCGGTTTTTTAGTGCATAAATGCATACATACGTAAACATCCTAACCCTAGAAATAACGCAACACCGCACGTTAAAGATGGGTATATGACCAAAACACGGAATGTTGTGTAGCTGCGGAGGAAAAGGAGATCGTAAAACCGTGTCGTACTATACGATTTCCGTTTGATCGTAAACCGTGCGCGCGCGAAGGACAAAGAACACTAGGCGTATTGTTGTTATTATTTTAATACGCGACGTGCTCTCTCGGTGCGAGCCGCGGCGGCAGTGCCGTACGACCGCGACGAATTCTTCTCCCGTCCGCGCCACCACCTGCGTAGCACCGTCCCGGCGGCGGCAACAGCACCGGCAGCAGCTGCTCCATAGGTACGCCACGATGGAGGATACGGCGCGTCGCAGCAGCGCAGCAGACACCGGCCGGCGACGTGCGCGCGCGTTATTTCACTATTATTTTTACAACTGTGGAGGAGCGCCAGCGTCGTCGCAGCCGTTGGCCGCCGCGTGGGACCGGCGGCAGCTGCAGAGACGATACGAAAATATTATTGCCGTCGGTACGCGCACGCGCGCGGTGCGTCCGCGTGTGTTCCGAGAGGCGTTTCACACGCATATTTGTCGGCGGCGTGTTTTGTTGTTGCACCGCACCGCGGCAGTGTGCGATCAACATCGGTGCGTTGATGTTGTGCGCGTCGGTGTGTCTGCTCGTTCTTGCGTGAGCCTGCGTGTGCGGTTCAATTTTATTTGGTTTCCGAATTTTTTTTTTTTCCCCCCGGCCCTTCACCTGGTCAAGACACTCGGCCGTGCCACGTACATTCCATCGATTGGCTAGGCTGGTCATGGGACGTCGCGTATCCCGTTCATAGCGGTGACACCCGGTCCAGAGCAACTGTCTCGACGACGTTCGTCTCTTCTGCCCACCGGACTCACACGTACGTACACGACGTAATTATTTTTGTTCGTTCGATCGGTTGAGTGCGTTGTCGTCTTCAGTCGTGCCAGGGCTTAGAGTGGCTAGAATAGTCCGAGACGACTGCGAACAACTGCTGTTTATCCGTAACTTCGTGTGTCCCACGAGTCACAGACAGCGATATAGTAGGAGATATTTTTAAAGGGATTTTTAACCGCAGTTACGGTCGCCCTCCTGCCACCACTAATAGTTTTAGTCCTAGTTTACTCGAAACAATATGGAAACAAAACGATATAAGCGTCAATTCTTCCGCTTGATATCGACTAGTAGCCTGTAAATCAATCCCCGTCTGTTCGACGAAAATAGTTTAAGGAAAACAGTTATCGCTGGCGGTGACAGACCGATACGACAAGTTAGAAAACATAAACGGTGGCTTGAAAAAAAAAAAAAAAAAATGGTATACGAATACAAAAAACTCTATTGTTTAATTAAGTTTTAAATGTTCCTGAAGCGCTTTTAAACTGTGTACCTTGGTTAATAACAATGCGGTACGCTAAAAACATACCTTCCAACTGTATACAACCGGTCGCGTGATTGTTTAAAAATCCTGAACACACGCAATCGAATTAGAAACACGTAAAATTCTAGTCATCCGACCCCACGACTCATACTTTTTGGGTAGACTGTAATTAGACATTTTATCTCTTTTCGGTTCTCTACTTAAAAGATTCGCGTTGTCCTGTCCCACGGTAATTGATCGCACCACTGCGCCTTGTTGCGAGCGTCTCGCGTGGTAATAATATTAAGTATAAGGTAACGATGATATGTATCACACGTGAGTTATCGCAGTTCTTTCAGATGAAAAATTAAATTGAAAAAAACTTGTTGTGACCGAGTATTTTTAACGTGTGGTATATTTAGGTCGTATAATGGCGGTGAAGATGGGCCATAATGTGTTATTTTAGTGCGCGCGTGGCTAAATACAAATGTATAATTTGTAATTTATTATATATTATTATGTCATATAATAGTAATATTAATAACATCGAGAACACCGTCCCTGTTACGCGTCGGTAATCACGATTGTTTTTATTATTATTTCCGTGCATGTTTTTTTTCGTTATAAAATGTGGAAACGCTACGAAAACACACAAAAAACGAAACTCAAAACCTCGGTCGTTCGCGACAACATTCGCGTGTGTACCGGAGACGGGTTCGTAAACAAAATCGTTTCTCGGACGTCACGTATTTCTTCCCACAACGCGCCACATTATTGTTTATTATTATTACAAATATTTATTGTAGTCTCATATACCATTAGTAATACTCGTATATCACAGTACCCAGTTATCGCGGGCATGCCATGGAATCGACTGTATTAACAATAAAATAAAATAACAATAACAGCGATTTACGATTTATTATTTTATTTGCCAAGATCGTGCTGCCTTATTTTTACTTTTTTCTTCTTAAACAATCGATCGTTTTGTGTTGCGCGCGTGTACACGGGGATGGACGGACGACGTAGCGGTTTTTTCGCGCTGACTTGCAAGTCGAACCTATCTCGCGATACCCGTTGACGTCGCGGCGCATTCGTTGCATTCATCGCCGGCGTCGGTTGTTGCTACGGCTTTGTGCGTGCGCAATAATTCCCACGTATGTTTTCCGACGCACGTGGGAGACAACAACGGAAATCAACGATTGACCGGTTAGCGATAATCCGTGTTTTTATTATTATTTTGGTAAAAACGACAAACATGGTCCATGGAACGTTTTGGCTCGTAAAACCGACGGGACGGGAGGGGCGGACGAGGTTGGGTTTCCGGTAGGTAGGTTGCTGTCGTCCCGACCCAGGCAACACGTTTGACTGTTGTTAACATTCGCTAATCGCGGTCCCCAAAAACGAACATAAATATTAAACATCTCCTACGACCCGAAAATACGTGATACTCGTGATAATTGTTATTGGCCTCTGGTATGTACCACTTCATCCCTCCTGTGTGCTCAAGACCGATTTTTAGACAATATTCGATACGGAGACCTCGGAAAAATTTACAATAAAAATACACGATGTCGTACACGTTACTAATTCACGCGTGTTCACACGAATTTATTGTAATCATACTGCTCGAATCTGTAATAATTCTCGATCGTTCACAAACACGTTTTTATTGCGTACGACGTTTTAGGATCGAAAAGAGCTGTACAAATATAAAGTGGTTACGAAGCGTTTTAGAAATGTGCGATCATCGCAACTAACAAATATTTGTGTACCTCGAAAAAATCACAATAATTAAGCACTCGATTACATTTATTTGATGTGAAAACATTGAAATATATTGTTATAATTCTTGATATTTATGTTTTTACTTACATTTACTGAATTATTGTGCTGCAACTTAATACAAGTTATAAATGTATAAACCATCTATGGAATTAGTAATGAAAATATGAAACATATAAAAAAAAGTTTATCTTTTAAGTAGCATAGAACATTGAATATCGTTGTTGACTCAAATTTTCAGTTTTTAATATCGATGTTTATTAAACGTTAGGGACTCATTATTTATCTCAACAATATGATCTGTGATGTTATTCGATTAATATCACTGATATTTTCTCATATACGTTTTTAAGATTGTTTAAAAATAATTTCAATTTATATAAAAGAAATCTGTCTGT
The DNA here is from genome assembly GCA_034509805.1 of Sipha maydis. Classification (NCBI taxonomy): domain Eukaryota; kingdom Metazoa; phylum Arthropoda; class Insecta; order Hemiptera; family Aphididae; genus Sipha; species Sipha maydis. The sequence goes on along the minus strand of JASXSY010000727.1, from coordinate 43,603 downwards.
ACATAAATCTTAGTACAAAAGACAACTATTGACAATACAGCCAAAGATAGAACGTGAAAAATTTGATAAAAACTATAATTTTCTTATCAATTAATTTACCGAAATATTTAGGATTAAAAAAAAATAATTAAGGTATGCAAAATATACATTATATGATTGTTGTAAGTAGTGCTCTTGATACCCGGGTAACCGGGTTTTACGGGTATACCCGATTTACAAAATTTCGGGTACCCGTTATGGATTGGGTACCCGTAATGGATCGGGTACCCGTTATGATTTGTTGATACTCATTACTAGAGCTGGGATTTGTATGTAAATACATATTTTTTTTAAAACATGATAAATTAATTAACTATTGTAAATGATAAATTCGTTTCACATTATTTACAATAAATTAAGAAATATTTAATTTCACATATTTTTACATATTCCGTAAATTTTGACAATTCCAATATGTATTTATAATTCGATAATAGTAAAAGTGTATATAAGAATATGAAAGTATTAATAATTAGACTTTAGTTTATCTTATCTGTTTCTGTTCGATACCATAGCTTAATGATCTTAGGTATGTTAAGGTATGTATATCTTAGATTATATTTCTTAGATATTTTTTATTCGAATAATTGTGTAATGTATAATTTAACACTGATTACCTCTTAGGAGTTATGACTTAGCTAAACCGTTAACGTATATCAAAAATTATCAGGTATCCGAAAATTTTGGGTAAGGGTACCCTCTACCCGAAAACATTGACTATCCACAAAATCGGGTATTACCCGGATAAACAGGTACCCGGGTTTTTGGGTATCCGGGTATTACCTACATCAAATCAAGAGCACTAGTTGTAAGCGCGTGCATGTACAGCAGTATACAGGTTAGGTTAGGTTAACAGTATAAGCGGCAGAAAATACTAATACGCGGTTACCATTAGGTCATTTGAAAAGTAAAATTAATTAATATCCTATATATTTTATAAACGCCACGTCATCAAATCGATATTAAAATAATACTATACAAATTGTAAATTGTGTATCGTTTGCTTATACGGCTATAAAAATCCCGCCTGTGACAAATAGATAAAATTATATTAATTCTGTACGGTGACGGCTGCTGTTTAACTAATGTTAATTAAACTATAGTTAACTATGTGTATGTCATTATATTGTATTTATTCTTATATGTACGCCATAAACTGTTGAGTGCATTTGAGTAAGTTCGTATAACGTATACTTAATTATATATATATATATATATATATTGGTCATCTTAATATCGGTTTTTTACATCCGTCATGTACAAACTACATCAACAATATCAGAACTGTTTTTCGTCGTACTTTTTGTTTCATAGAATAACTATTCAAATTAGTTTAATAAACCTCATTATAAACATTATTTTAAGGTGGTGTTGTTCTATATCGCTATGCATGGTCTGTTTCAAATTTTTAAATAATTGTATATAAATTAAAGCCAAAATAAATCAGCAAATTATATATAATTTCTCTATTAGTTTTAATTTTTTAAAAATCTGTACAAGTAGGTCAAGTTGTGTATTGTCTTCTTAATGTTGTTTTTACCATCAGTTTACTTAATTCGAGTTATTTGGTTGCAAAATAAGAAACGTGTGAAATGTGGTTTTGGTATTGTAAAAATGAGTATATATATATATTGGATATAACATGTATACTATATTGACATCGTTTCAATGATTTCGTTTTTTGAAATTAATATTTTACAGTTATTCATAAAATGTCAACAGTCATTCATAAATTAATTATATATTATAGGTATTCCTTCTTGAATATAATACTTAAAAAAATTCAAGTACCGCGACTGATGAGGAGATCCAATTCTTGTGAAATATGATTACACAGACTCAACCGACGATCCGGTTCTGTTTCATGTAAACTTTACACCAATCAAGAATCTACAATTTTAAAATTCTAAATTTTATTCATACAGCGAAGCTATTTTAAAAAATTAAAATAAAACTACACATATAAGAATCTAATGGATTCATATAAAAAACGATTTTTATGTAAGGTACCTTTCTGTATTGGAATAACCAACGATACATATGTAAATTCCTACATAGGTATATTACCGTTAGACACGTGCCAATTATTCGAACGTTCGACAGTCTCTTTGATTATCGTCGCCTTGCTTTTTTTTTTTTTTCTTAAAAATAGTCTACGGTCTTCTGATTTATGTATAAATGAGAAAGAAAATGCAGTTCGGTAAATATTTCAAAACCGAAGCTACTTCTAAACACATTTTAGATTCTGAACGGAGTGAAGAATGTATTGATTTTACAATGATGTGTGTTTTTTTTTTTTTTTTTTGTGTCTGTCGACACGATTTGGGGCAGTAAAAATGCTTCGATTGCCTTATGTAGCAACTTTTCTGAAAGAAAAGTGAATCTATTTGGTACTTTGGGGGGTCAAAAGTAAAAAATTTCCAATATTTTTTAAATGCGACGGGAAAAACCATAAAAAATTTGGGAAAAACGGGAGTTTTTACGCAAAACCAGTTTTCGACATAATCAAATTTTTTATTTTGCTATAACTCAAAAATTAATCGATGTAAATACTTGAAATTTTCACCAAATGTTTAGATTAGCGTTCTCTATACACCATTAAATTTTCAAAGTATTTTGACTTTTATTAAGCTATTTATAGACAATTGAAATTTTCAATTTTTTTAAGTATTTTTTTTTTAAATAACGATAAAATTTTTTTGGCTGCCCAGAAAATCTTGAAAATTTAATACAAGGTTTCTTATAAGTTGTTCCTTAACTGATAAAAAAAAATCTAAAATCGTAAGTCACAATTTTTTTTATAAGTGCTCAAAGTTCCAATTTATACGAAATATGTAAAAATCACGATAATTTGCAAGTTATTTTGTAGATAAAAATTCATAAAATTTTTTTTGTTCATACTTAAAATTCAAAATTTTAACACTAGGTTATCTATGAGCTACTTTTCAAAAAAATTTCTACCGGACTAAGAGGAAAAAATTGTATGACTGTTTGAAATTTAAATATTTACGAAATTGCATAAAATAGCGATTTATTCTCAGACGATTTTAAATATTTGTTATAATTCAAAAAGTATAAGTCGCAGATTTTTGAAATTTCTACCAGCTGTTAAGATTGGTATTTCTTTTATGCAATTTTTTTTTCAAAATATTATATTGATTTTTAAGCCACTTATAGGCATTTAAAATATTCGATTTTTTTAAATTTTATTTTTATAATCGGTGATAAAAAAAATGTGGCTACTACAAAATACTTGAAAATTTAATCGAAGATTCCACAGAAGTAGTTCTTAATGTCATTCAAAAATTATTAAAATCCATAGGCACAATTTTTTTTTATAAGCGTTTGAACAGCGATTATTGACATAAAATTACATGTAAAATATAATATAATGTAGAATGTTCTAGACTGACAAACTATATCGCTGTATGCAACTGCCAACCCATCCTAATTGAAAAATATATTTATCGTTTCAAAATAAAATATACTTTTTACAATGTTTATAAATAACAATGTATTATATCCTAGACAAACATATGAACTCCGTTCAGAATCGTTATTCGTATACAATGATATCTATCATTGCATTCAAATTTAACAAATCCATTATAATAATGACCTATCCTATAAGCGAGGTGCACTCCACCCCTAACTGTACAGCAGAGCGAGGCCCATCCGGTTCTTTTTGTACTTGTAATTTATTAAGTAATTTTGATCCTATTTATTCAATTGATTGATTACTAGTATATATTTGACTGTACTTCGCTTGAAAAATGCTTATGAATAAATTTTTTCTTATTTTAACTTTGGCTACTGGAATACGTGTCTAAAAAAAGATGGCCTATATAAGAATTAACATAACTTCTGTACGTTATATAAATACTTAGATAAAATTATATTAGTATTTGTTTTGTAGTTGAATTTAATAAAGTAGGTATATCTAAGGATGGCATAAATGATAATTTAATTTAATTATAATTTTTACTATCTATTCTCACCTCACATTTTTACCATTTCAGCTATGCTTTACTAACCGCAGTACATTATATCCGATTTTAAGTGGTCACGTATCATATTTATGTACGTCGGGACCGAGCGATTATATCATATGAATAATACATTAAAATTATTATATCTACACTTGATTGACTTATTGGACCTCGGATGTTGGCTCATTTTAATTCCAATGCACAGTTTTTCGGAGCCAACATTTACCGTGTAAACGGTTGTCATCCGAGATCAAATTTTATTCGTTCGGCAACGATATTAGATACTGCCGTCCGGTTACCGGATATACGAGGTCGTTGTAATTCTTTGATTAATCATTAGCGCTGTATAAGACGGAGAAGCCGAGAAGGCCACCAAGTCGTAATAATTAATTTACCAATTCCAAGTCGTCGTTTATAATAATGTACTGCGGGACGAAGTAAATTGTTTTATACAGTAGTAGTTCATATGGAAGTCATAACACTAATTACGTTTCATTTACAAAATCGACGTCATTTCGTGTTTCGACAGCATATTATATACGTATAATAATAACTGTGTTACGTATTTATCGTTATATACCATCCGATGCGTGTACTTCGGTTCGCACCATAATGGCCGGTGATGTATTTACCAGATGGAGGTCTTTGGAAGGGACTCAAGTCTAAAACTATACACTCGGCGTACGTATATTCTTACATTTATGTGAGTAAATCAATCACTTGAAAGTCCTCCCCCTCTAATTTTTCCTTTACGAATTTAATATTTCTCCGTGGTATTCTGTTAAAATAAAAATAAAATATACTCCAAATGTACTAGATTTAAATTGTTTATTGTCGATATGTCTAACTACGTGTGTGCCTGTTTTTTTATGTTTACATAACACGTGCGATACGTTCGGTTTTCTTGGCCGCTATAAGGACATACGACGAGTACTGCGCATATTATTATAATAATCGCGTTGAGGACGTCATATGCCACTCTTGGCGACCAACGACTTTCAATCATGCCAAGCCTATACGTATATATAAACTATACGTAACATATTTATCCTTATATAATTATGTTAAAAAGAAAGAAGTAGAGATAGATAAAAAATGTTCACACATTTATAGGAGAATTGTCAAACGTTGCCGCCACTGTCGATGATGTAGTATAGTACATAATATGTTATATCTCGGGCGAAGACGGGCGTGGTAGCGTGTCGTCGGCGAATTCATTATAGCTGTAATCGTAATTAAAACCGACGACAACGACGATTATTATTAATGTTAATGGTACTCGAGTTCCATATATTTTCGTGTAGTTACATGTTAATCATATATATAGTATACACACAAAATCACACATGCGCGCACGCGTGAACGTGTATTGTGTAGTAATTTAACGTTGTACGCGTGTTTTTTTATCATTGTGCGATTAAATACGTTAAGTCGTGGCATAGTTTACCTACTTAAACATTTGTTATCCTCGAGAACAATAAGGTTAAATGCTAATAGGTTTACGGGAGAATAATTTCAAGCTATACAACACTTGCATGTAGTAGGTACCAATAATAATAAACAATTAGATGACATTTTGAATAATAATTTACTTTAATCAAAATTATGCAATTTATTTGATTTATATTTGAATATGAAATATACATTATATTTCAAAACTGCTTCAAAATATTATAATTCTTTTTCTTTCTGCTTTGATTCAGTGCAAACGTTTGCACTATTTGTTTGCCTTCCACCTGCCTAAATTGTTGTCAACAAGTGCGTGCATCCTAAACAGGCACATTGGGAAATTTAAACACCAAAGTACGTCACGAAGAGACGAAACCATATCTTGAGACCGTAAAATATGTAAAAAAAATTAATATAAATGCATAAACACGCACCCAATAAAATAAAAATAAAAAAAGTACAATTAGCGCAACGTTTTACGGTTGACACGCGTGATTCAAGCTCACTCGGTTGACGACCATTATATAAAAGCCTGTACGTACGTGTTATAATATACTTTTAGCGAATCGGTATCGCGTCCAAGTGCATCTGTATTTATAGGTGATATAATAAAATAAAATAGAAAACAATCGTTGTTCGTTTCAGGCGGAAAGCAGTTTCATCTCATCGCCACCGCCAACGCGCTTCGGCGATGAACTTGAAAAAGCAACAGATGCATCTGCAGCTACAGCAGCAGCAGCCGCACAGACGCCAGGACAACCGCACCGGCTTCGAAGTCCTGTTGGATCAGGCGACCACAGAGACATCGTCATCGGGTGGCGCAAGTACTAGTACCACGTGGTCGCCGGACGTCGGTGCAGCGTGGTCGCCGGGCAGTGGTACCGCGTGGTCGCCATCTGCCGATACCAACGCGGGCCGCTATCACCACCATCAGGTCCACCACTATCACCACGATCGACCGAACGGCTTGGTAGCGGACTCGGAGAACGGCTGGCCAAGGAAACCAAGCGACGCGACCACGCCGGACAGCATTGATTTCGTTGATGAGGACGGTTGCAACTCGCCAACCGCGGCAACTACGCCTCTACCAACGTCGCCGTTATCCTTGCCCAGTCCGTACTACGACCGCAATCCGATCATCGGGTTCCCGCTGCACAATCATCACCATCAACATCACCACTCGTCCAAATCACCGGTGACCGCCACCACCGCCGCCGCTACCGTACCGTTGGCCAACGTGCAGAACGTCGTACATGCCGGCATCGATCAAGATCACCATGATCACTACGCGAACAATTCGAAAGTAAGATCACTGAATAGATTTTTTGACCGTGCAATTTATTGATCTATGTGATTTTGGATTATTTTCAATTTACATTCACCGAGTTTTCGGTTTAAAAAATGTATTCTTACGATGCGTTGACTATACATGAAATCACATAGTTTTTATTTGTATTACCTTGGTTGCATATGCACCACGGTATTGTATAATCTCGATATCGTCTATTTATTTATCGTTTTCAATCAGAATATTATTTTTTTTTTGAGGACGAAATTAATTAAATGATTTCAATCGCAGGTCCAATAATTATATCAAAAATAATATTCCCAGTATAATATATTAAGATGACGTTGAATGCATATAGGTTTTCTAATTCGTATTACGTTAAATCATTTAGCTGTCCATATTTAACAATACAAATACATGTAATATTGACTACACATAAACTGGGAATATCAGATAAGTATATCTGTGATGTAATGATATAAGCATTTCGATGTAAATTATTAAGATAATTCTTAAAAGCTTAGTTTATATACTGTTAAAAAAGACAGCATTTTTCAAAACAAATATGACATTTGTTTTTTTTTTTTTTAATTGAGTTCATTATTTTTAAACCATAAAATATCATAAGCAATTTAATTTTGTTATGACCCAGGCGTTATAGTATGTAACCAACAATTTTAATTTATTTTTTATTCGTCATCGAAAAGCAAAGTGTAAGATTCAACAAGTCAATTACATTTAATTACATATCCATAATATCATTTACTTTTAAGCATAGTTTTATTATTCACATTTGGTGCATTTGTTTTTGATAGATCGTATTAGTTTTATATAACTATGAGACTCAGGCCTCAATAAAGAGAACATTGGTGGATCTTAGTTTTCTCATAATTAATCATAAACGTTTTTAAATATTGCAGAATTAATGATTTCTTCTTTATGTGCGCGTGGTTAAACAAAACAAATTTGTTAATGAATACATCGCGTTATAAGGACCATTTTTTAGACCAGATATTGGTCTATATTCTTAGACCAGATATTTCTATTAGTTTTTTCTTCAAACGTGGGAGTCGGTATTATAGAGCTTAATAATCAATAATTATTATACTTGTTCTTAATAAAGCGTAAATGGATTTATTTTCATCACACATTTCCACTGACCGTCTATGCTCGTTAAATAAAATATTTCCAATCGATTATAAATTAAGAATTTACAGTTATATTGTTATAAAAAAAACTATCCTTGAAGTATGATTAATAGTAAAAATTATGGCTTTGCTGTTAAAATATGTCGGGGAATTTTTTTTTCTTTGTTTTAAGAGTTAAATGTTATTGACAATTCGTGATTAATTATATTTGGATTGTTATCAATATTTTAAATTTAATAGAAAAATCGCAGTTTTCTATTTTCTTGGCGTAATCATGCGTTATTTTTATAGAATGAAAACAGATTTTTATGCTTATTTTTTTATTTAATAATTTATACAGTACAGTAAAACCTCGATACTTCGGACGAATTCAGACTGAGCGTCGTCCGGATCACCGATTTTTCAGTGTTTCTTAACCTGTGTTCCGCGGAACCCTAGGGTTCCGCGAAAGTGCTATGCTGTGCTATCAAAATATTAAAAATAGAAAAAAGCTAGAAGTCTAGAGGTAGCTAGTGGAAAACCCCGTTAGACGTGTACAATATATTGTAATAAGATATTATTATATTGTTATATAAGAGTCAATAAAATTTTTCATTTTTTTTTTAATGAGTTTTAATGATGACGATAAGGGCAACGACGATGACAATATCGAATAATTATTTATAACCACATGTTATCGTATATTATTATACGATTATATACGATATTATAATAAAATATTAGATATTATACGAAGTATAATATTACCAATATTGTGCTTCAGTACGTATTCGTCCGTTAACCGTTGTTCGTAGTCAGTTATGTGTGGAAATTTATTAAAATATGAGTAAACAAAAGAAGTTGGATTTCTTTTTAAATAATCCAAATACTAGTGTAATTACTACTGCTGAGGGACCAACACCATCAACGAGTGATGTCACATCTTCGTTGAAACCAAAACGAAAGAAACCGAAAATTCGTAAGTACGATCCCTCATACCTAGTTCGGATTTACATATAAAGATGATCGCCCTCAATGCGTTATTTGCTCGGAAATTTTAACTAATAGTTCTATGGCTCCAGCAAAACTTTTTAGACATTTGGAAATAAAACACCAGGAGTATAAGAGTAAGTCAATCGATTTTTTTAAAAGAAAAGAGAGTGAATTGAAAGCTCAGAAGACATTAATTCGAAATACGGTAACTGAAAATGAGTTAGCCCTTAAAGCGTCATTTTTGATATCACTTCGCATTGCAAAATCAAAAATAAATTTTACCATAGGAGAAGACTTAATTATGCCTAGTATGGTCGATGCCACCCTTCAATTAGATGAGTCGACTGATATTACTGATAAAGCACTGCTACTTATTTATATTCAGTATGTGGACTGGGACGAAAAAGAAATCAAAGAAGAATTATTGAACTGCGTGGAACTGAAGAAACATACAACTGGCGATGAAATTTTTTCTACATTGTCCGATTTTTTCTTAAGTACAGATTTAAAGATGTCAGATTGTATCTCAATTTGTACTGATGGCGCGGCTAATATGACTGGTAGGCATGCAGGACTAGTCGCAAAAATGAAACAAGAGCTCCAAATATACAAAGCACACATTGTACCAAGAAATACTAGCAAATAAAATAATGAGTACCGAGATTAATAAAGTACTAACAACAACTGTCAAAACGGTAAATTTTATTAAGTCCAGCTCTCTTAATTCACGACTGTTTGCAATAATGTGTGATGAAATGGGATCCACACATAGAACGCTATTATTGCATGCGAAAGTTTATTGGCTTTCGAGAGGTCGAATATTGAAAAGACTGTGTGAACTTAGAGAAGAAATAATAATATTTTTATCAAGCAAAAATTGTGACCTGGTTCATTACTTCAAAGACATAGATTGGAACATGAAATTATGTTATCTTGCAGACATATTTCAACTTTTGAATGAGCTAAACCTGTCTCTTCAAGGAACACAGAAAACCATGTTTCACAGTTACAGTAAAATAGAAGGGCCAAAGAAAAAATGTAAGCTGTGGATCACAAGAATTGAAAACAACTGTTTTGAAATGTTCAACACCTAAATGGAGTTCATGAGTGGGGTGAACGATAATAATGAAAATTACAATATTAAACTGAACTGATTATTGTTAATCATTTAAATATGTTGTCGCTTAAATTTTAAGAGTATTTCCCTTAAAATCAAGACCCAAGAGATGGTTTCTTATAGATTTTGGATACATTCAGTGCCAATAGCTCAACAAATACTCTGTCTACGAATGAAGAGGATATATTGACAGATCTTTCCTCAGACGTCACGTTAATAAACTTAAAAAACAATTCATCACTAGATAAATTTTGGATAGAAGTTCACAGCGAATATAAGGTATTAAGTGAAAAGGCGTTGTGAAAATGGATTCTCAGCAGTCACTGCAACCAAGACTTAATATCGAAATAGATTGAATGTGACGCCGACGCTAAGACTTTCATTTATAAACCTTACTCCAGATTTTGATAACATTTGCAGTCATATTCAAGCGCAACCATCCCATTAAGATTCATGCAATAATTGTATTATTATTTTTCCTGTTATTACAATCTAATATAAATTTAATCTAATCTAAATATATTATATAATGTTACGTCTCAATATAATCTAAATTCTAAATAAATAATTTAATTGTATTTTGTTGTACTTAGTATTTTAATCTCTAAAGTTTAGTGCATTGCTAATGTTGCCGCTTATCGCCATGTTTTGTGTACCCTACTTTTTTAAAGATATTTTTAGAAGGGTTCCGCATGAAAAAAATATTATTGCGTTCCGTGGTATCATAATGGTTAAGAAGCACTGATCTAGATTACTAGAGGTTTTTCAAGATTACCTATTCAAACGACTAAGAGTTATATTTTTATTTCCGCCACCTTTATATTTATTGTACTTTAAATTAAAATAATTATAAAATACTTTAACATAATGTATTACAAAAAAAAAAAAAGTTATAATAATATAATTGAAATATAATAGTCAGCAATTTTTTTCTGAGTGATACTTTTAATTTTCATTTAAAAAGGGCGTTCTTTCAATCGATGTAACGACAAAATATTAGTGCTATCCATGTTCTGATCTTCTGACCATTAATTGGATTCAGGGAATCCCAAATAAACTATATAAGTTCATTGTATTCACAAACAAATGCCGTCCAGATTATCGGAGGTCCGGACCATCAAGGTGTTACTGTATTTGTACTGTGAATCAATGTTTTTAGTCTTAAATGGATATTTACAATTTGAAAATGCAAAAATTTACCAAAAATTGCTTTAGCATCTAGTTTTCTTTATTATAAAAGTTTTACTATTTTCACGTGCTTATATATTTATATGCAAAATAATATAAAATTACGTTGATAGTATAATTCAATTTTTTTCTCTTTTCGTTTGATCAGTACTACTATCAACGACAAAACCACAAATCCGGTGGCTTAATGGATGAACAGGATGACGATAAGGAAAATATCAAACAACGAGACGCGGAAAGTCTACAGCAGCAATTGGATGAGGTGTTAAGAGCCTGTGTGGATTACGAGGAACGGAACAAAAATCGACAACTTCAGCCAGCTACAATGTCAGTAGAAGGTTCTGGTAGCACGTCACCAGGATCAGCGACGACCACAACACCACCACAACAGAACAGGTAAAAAGGACTAACTTTGATGTTATATACGACACTTTATCATATATTTATTTTATTTTAATGAATTTTTCGAGTCATTTATCTTTTTCTTAAGATTTTATCTATTCCGGGCTATACTCAATTAATTAAAACAAATTTCAAATCTAAAATAAACTTAATTCAAATTATTGTTTGATCTTTAAATAAATAAAAGTTTTGGTCAATTAGAAGCTAGTTTGTGATTCTTTTTAAAATCGACCAAACGATTTGGTAAAAAAAATAATAAATACAAACAATTTATTATTTTATAGTTGAATTTATTTTGCCAATTTCGAGCAAGTGTCGGCCATCTGAAAGATTTTGAAATCAGTAATGTGTTGTTGAGAATAAAAATAAACTCCTTAAACGTATAGTTCATACTTATTAAATTCTATAAAATTTAAACCTGATCAACAATTTTTTTCCGATGTGCTAAAAAAATGAATATCAACATTTCTTTAGCTTGATTTTAAAATGTTCAAATTCCAACTTCCAACTTCGATTCCCTGAACACAAAATTATAGATGACTCAATAAAGGCGGTTTATTCCCCATGGCTAATTAAAAATCTAGTTATCCTTATACCGTTACTACTTAATGATCAGGATTAAAACGAATGGTTCTCTTCCTCGGGACACTTGCAAAAAAACCAGTAATGGAACTTCGTCTCCGACCGCGACATTATCACCGACGTCGCCGCTATCGCAACTATCCGTGGCAACATTATTATCACCGTCGTCCATGACGTGGACTAGCACGTCATCGCCTCCTACATTATCGCCGCTATCACTACACGCGAACGGCACAGATGTCGACTCGGTGTTTTTGGAAAACGACCATTTATCAGTTAAGCAGTCGACGCAGAAAGTGGCCACTTGCGGCAGTCCTAGAACTAGAATAAAGACGCTCGTACAATCGGTACCGGTGACGGTCACAACAAACGTCACTGCAGATTCGTTTTACGGCAGGTAACTATATCGGGTTGATAGATACATACGTAACGCGTTTTACAACGTAACATGGCTTTATCTCTTGTTTTTAAATTTTTAATTTAGTAATAAGAACTACGACTATCAGTTAAACCGCAAACAGCGAAACGGTGACAACAAAAACGATAACGATGACTTAAACGAACATTCAAACAGTTACTTGTCGTCGGCGTCTTTGCAGTCGGTACTTCAGTCGCCATCTCAGCCGCCATGGCAGACGACAACTACGTGGCTGCGTTCGTCTCCATTCAACGCCACTGATTCTACGGACAGCAGTGCAACTACGACTGCGGTAACGGTATCCGGTTCCGATGCGGATAAGGCAGTCGAGCAACGTCGGAAACTACTGGTCGAGTTATCGGCGCACAAGTCTCGGCTAGTGGAATTACACTTGCGCCGCGAAGAAGTCGATAGAGAAGTGAGTGCGATTCTATGCACCGATACACTAATTTTATTTAACCTTCACCTAATCCTATCTATAATAACCTATATAATAATCTATCTAGCCTTCCATCTAACCTTTCTCTTCCCACTCGCTACACCGGGCTTAACCTTATGATAGGCAAAATCCTAGACATATATATATATATATATATTTAGTAACTTATACGGTGATACGTTTACAGCTGATCATTGAGACAGCGTTGCTGCGCGCCGAACTCGACGTTGCGGACGACGAGACGCGTCAATCGGACAATATCGTCGATGGACTGGACCGCGCTGTAAATGAGTGTCGGCAGAAAATGGACTTGTGTACAGTCAAACAGCAGGAACAGAGAATGGCCGCAGACTTGCAGCTAGCAACTCATCGGCGAGCACTTCAAGGGTAACGCGAACCGTTTAGATTGTCGCCAATGCAATTTTATAAAATATTTTTGGTCATTGTATAGATCAACGTTTACTTATCTGTATATCTTTTGGGGGTTGTTTGTAGATTGCGGAACCGACTGGAAACGGCCGGGGACGACGACGGGCTGAAGAACGAAATACGAGCTTCCATTGAAAAACAGACTGAACTGTTGGAAACTGAACAAAAAGTAAGCAGTCATCTGTTTAAAGGCCCCGTGGTCGACGAGAACAGACTTTCATTTTTCTTTACACATTTTATTTACAACATTATAATTTAATCTATTTAATAACTACGTAATCCTAATAACATATTTAGTTGTACGAAGACGTGGAATTTGGATTACTGGAAGAGGAGGCTGGGTGGCTGGCTCGCAGGGAAGAATTGCATAGGGATCGAGCGGCGGCTGTGGCTATTAGACGAGCTCGACGAGCCCGCGCCGAGTGGTTACGGGCTCAAATCGATCAGCTTCGAAGCGTGGGCGAGGACCAAATACGAGCACTACGAACCGATATAAACACCGCGACATTATCTATCCAACAGGTACTTATAGCTATTATAAACATATTCGGCATTTTAATGGTTTGAGAGTGTTGGGACGCTATATAAACGCATGGGTGCGAAGACTTTTTTTGAGTATTCATATTAAATAATTTGCAATTTTAATTGAATGATAACGAATAAAATAACAACAGTGATAAATTAGTCAACATTTTCTCCTTTAGGTTTGACTTGAAACTTCCATTGAAATAATGACAAAACAATAAACTTATTTTAATATTTATTTATAAACGCTAGCTGACCAAATATCATTATAACAATTAACAAGAGAGGTGTCGATATTATACATTCCGAGCAACAGTTCTGAGCATTTGTACTGCATGAAAATAAGTTGGAGAACCGTTTAACTTTGATTACTAGAAATATTTAATTGAATATTAATTCATTATTATCTTTTTTATCTCTCAATCTCTAAATTTCATATTTCTACTATGATACATACTGATTTGGGTTTATCAATTATAAGATTAATATTGGATATCGAAATTTTTATATTTTGACATTTCATCCTATAATAATTTATAATTATAACGACCATTACGATTCGGTCGTAGTCATCGTACCTAATTCAAATGTGTCATGTGATAATAATACATCATGTTTTTGTGCACAATACATATACGTATGAATCTGAGAAACATCACTATTGTTACAAAGCACCACGTTTCTCGATTTTATCCGCTATTCGACTATGGATTAGCACGTGCTGTTTAGCTGCGAACGTTTTTACGAATTTTACGAACTATGCATTATTTTATAGGGTCACAAGAAACTGCAAGATTTGGATATCGCTGCCGGCGGTACGGCTAGTACCGGTCATCATGACGTGCAAGATCAGTACCGCCGTCACCGGTTTCTGTACGACAATTCGACAACGTCGACTAATGACCAGCAACAACCGCCCAAGTCGTTGGAATGGCCGTGGGATCAACAATTGAAATCACCCGCGTCCCCGCCTCTGTCTTCACTGTCGTCGTGGGACCAACAGTCCAAATCGCCCGCGTCCCCGTGGTTTCCCGCTACTGCCATGATAACCGGAAACCCTTCGCAGTCGATTGGGGACCCCATGGTCGCCAACAACGGCCTGATGTCTAGCAGCGTGACGACAACCTGTTGTAGCAGCATCGGTAGCGAGGTAATTATATTATAATCGTTTTCTTCAAATTCAAAACAAATGGTCGTATAATGTCTGGCAAGTGTATATGTATAAATGTATATGTACACAACTTAATTGTGTGTTTCTCTACATGTAGTACGTATACGTATACGTATACGGGAAACGCATAGGTGGAGTTCTATTGAGGAAAAATAGTTACATTGGGTCAAGTGATACGTAAACATTTTCAAAATGTGTAATTGATACTCGGGAAAAAAAAATGTATATACATATACGGGCTTATACACGTAGTTGATATTTGATGCCTACATGGATAAATACGATTATAACATCAATAATACGTTGTTTAGGACGAGTGCTGTAGACCGATATCGGAAGATTCAACGTCACGAATGTCAATGTCGACGGTTTTTGACGGCGGAACTATGATAAAACTACGTCCGAAAAACAAATCGTCGCCATCAGATATAACAAAGGTCGGTATAGTTGTTTGCCTCTCGTTTACACCGTCCACATTCAAAATGGGTGTTTTGTCGAAAAGTACTACATAAATGAAATATAATATATTGTACATGTCGAATTGACTTTACATTAATTATTATGGGCACAGGATTTCTGCAAAATAGCTGTAAAATACGATCAAACAGATAAATTAAACGGTTTCATAAACGATTTTGTTACTTCTGTGCAACTTGTTTAACGTAAAATTATAAAAAAAAAAAATTAAATATATAATAACGTAAATGTACAAAAACCGTATTGAATACATTTGTATTATAAAAAAAAACTTATATTTCATGTTCATCGTACGGTTCTTATAAATTATTGTACGGTGTGTGGATAAACAATGTTTTTATTTGTTATCGCAGAGACCGCTGACCAGATACCTTCCGGTCAGGTATGACGGTGATGATGCAGTCGAAAACCGTATGGCGTTCGATCTTCGCGCACATATCGAATCGGCGGGGCATCAACTGGACGACGACGGCGACGGAACGGACAACCGTGGCAATTCTGGTCGACACTTCTGGATAGACAGTTCGTCATGCCGTGGTTATTTGAAGAAGCTTTCTGGTACCAGCAGTAAGGGTTCGCGCCGTAGCGGACGTAAATGGTTGAAGAGATGGTTCGTGTTCGACCGGCGGACGAGGACCTTGTGCTATTATCACCACAGGTCCGACGAAGATGTCACTGCAGCCGCCAGTACCACTAACTTGGTAGAGAAGAAAACCCGAACCCGTCCTAGGGTTTCGATCCGTTTTCAGGTTTGTGTACTTATGTGCCTCGTAGATTTTCCTTAAGTTGTTTCCAGAGCGTGCATTTCGCAAAATGACGCGGAAAAGTTCGAGTTACTTTTAATTTTTACACTATAATATCTTATATTTGTATCTAATGGTTTTTAATCAAAATAGTTACAAAACTTCTTGCGTAGGTCTTCGTTTTCATGTAAGATTTCGAAAATCAATATTGTAATAGGTTCCCTTCACCTCTCTCTCCTTTTCGGACGATAAATTGTTCAGTAGCAATAACCATAAAAGAAATACAAAACTTGAAAACAATCCAAAAATTGTTATTTTACTTTTTGTGTGTAATTTTCATTATCTTATTATATTATTGAATTCCGAAGTATAGATGGATAGTTGGGAGAAGAAGAAAACATTTTCTAAACAAATAATAATTCGTTTCTTATAATAATGATATTTGGGTGGTCCACTAAATTTTGATCACTGTTCCGACGTCTATCCTCGGGTAAAACGATCGGCTATTATTATTCAACAAATCGTTAATCGTTGCTGACGGGTAACTTAAACGCATGACTGCTGAACAACGGTAAATAAGGGAAAAAACTGGATCCAGAATTCGTCCTCGACATTCCGGCGCGAGGATTGCTATTGTAACATATAATAACTCTTATAGAAATATTATACTAATCGTGTTCGTACGCGTGTTGTATGTGTTGATGAAACTATGCAGGACATACAAGAGGTGTACGTCGACCACACGAACAGCAGCAAGGGACAGGGATGTGCGTTCGTGGTGAAGACCGCCCAGAGGACATTTTACCTTTCGGCGGCGACGGGCCAAGCGGTTCGCGTGTGGGTGGACGTCATATTCACTGGCGCCGAAGGCTATCGGGAATACCTGAAAGGAGGGTCGACGGGCGACGGCAATGACGACAGTCGCCGGGCTCAACAAACAAAATCCTAACTCGTAGCCCCGTATTGCGGTGGCTGAACTATTATTACTTTTTTTTTTCTTCTATATTATGTTACAACACCTAACCGCCGTGTATTTTTTTTCAACAAATACAGTTGTACCCGTTATTATTTAAAAATACTCTTCTGTATTATTATTAATTTGAAATGTCTCTGGACTACGGTTACGATTCGGCGCAGATATCATAGAAAAATTACGTCTTAGAAGCACTGATGTGAATGTCGTGTATTATAAAACCGGTTTATAAACATTTTAGTTGCGAGGTAAATTTTACGTTTAATCGCAAGTCGACTGTGATCGAAGGCTATTTGAAAACAATGGTTAAATGAAATTATAAAAAGTAATATATTGACTTACGCGGAAAAGTGTGAAAAACTAACCACGTAGTACGATTTTAGAGTGAAATTGTAAGTCCTATTTTTGTTTATTTTTTAAATAAGTTTTTTGTTGATTTAAAACAGTTGTAGTATAGTTACACAAAATTGTTGTTTCAAATCGTCCAAAATTAAAGATTATCTGAAACACGAACACGTTATAGAAGTCTGCGAGTTTATTTTATTTTTTTTTTGCATTAAGCCGAGATGTAAAAAGGTTTCATAGATTTTCACAAATATTATCATCTTCTGAAAACGAGTTTCCGTTTAATGTTCGACACCACCCATCTAAATAATGTTTATGTACGTAATAAACCTGTTATAAATTCACGAAAATAATTATTAACGAACTGCTATAGTACGTTGGCATATTTGATGCTCAGCGCAAAAATTACCTGTACAGTCGTAACTGATTTCGAGTTAGATAGGTTTTTATTGGTACACTGAAAACGGTAGGTAACAAATTCATGTCGGTGATGTATTAATATTAATAATAAAAATAATAACCGAACTCGGACAAAGCACGAAAACTGAACGTTATTGAAATAACCTTAGGCTGTAATTGTAATAAAATACAACAACAAACTACGTTTGTATGAATTGGTTTTTCGCAGCTATTATCTAGAAAAATTATGTCCTCGTTTTTGTTTTATTTTCATTTAAACACTTATAAATCGAACGCCAAGCAACAAATATTGCAATTCGAAGGCAGATAAATGCTGAAGTGTATGCAACTATGCCTGCGGTTTATTCATTCCATGAAATACCATTCTTAACGCATATCAATATGCGCCTAAAAAAGTATAACTAATTAATCGTTTTACTTCGCATTAGATTTGTGTAAATCACAATGTTTAGAAAAATCATCTCTTCCCGAGTTTAAATGCGGGTAAACTATGAGCGACCTATTCAAGACTACATGATATGACTGTTTACACTAGCAGTGAAGTGTTTTTAATATTGAACAAATTATATAGAATATCTTCAATCGTACACGCCTGGCGTATGATCAGAAAATCGACTCTTATTTGTACATAACCTCATGTTTAAAAATTAGAAGAATCCTGTCACGTTTCGCTCATTTAAATTTCACCGTTTTAGACCTCCCACTTAGCGTCTTCTTTGTAATGACAGAAATGCATTCGCCAACAGTTAGAAAACACTTAACTGGAAGAACATGATGCTTGGTCTGGATTTCGTGACTACGTTTCGTAATTTTGTAAGTAAATAAACGCACGCGAGTGTTAAGTGACGAAAAATAACGTTTACGTAAATGAAATTTTTATAAACGTAACGTAAAATACAACCAATAATCTCAATGATACTTAATACAAATTCAACGAAAATAAAAATCCTCATAACATTACTTCTTATAATCGAACATGGCAAAAGATAATATATGTAATGTAATAATAGCTATATGTTTTAGTACAAAACAAAAAAATAACTGTTTGTAAACAATCAATAAGACATTAAAATTAAAGCAAGACAATGGCATTATCTCCACGGAGTTCATAAATTAAATTTAAGTAAACGTTTTTATAGACAATATTTTTTATATAAAATCGCAAGCAGTGGTGGTTGAGAAAGTCGTGACGAACCCGACGGACATATTTATTATATAATACCGTACTATATATGGTACTTATATATGATACCAGTCTTGTAAAAGATACTTTTTAAAATTATTCAAATACAGATATAGATGCTTGTTTTCATAAGTATTTAAATTATGTATTTGAATAATTGATAAAAACAAAGGAATCGTGTACGAATACAAACACTTTAAAAAATATGTATGTATTCAAATACATAAAAAAATGTCATAAAATTGTTTATTTTATAATCATAAAAAAAAATGTAAAAGAATTTTCAAAATATATTCATAACTTATATGTTTGCAATGAATAAAAGTTTCCATAGGCCAAAAATCAGAATGAAAATGTAATTGAAAAATGGAAATAAAACGAATTTCCAATTTTGTTATAAAATTTTCAAATTATATGGATAGTTATTTTATACAATATTATAGTCATAATAGTGTATAATGTTCTGGTATTTGGAATGAAATTATTTGAGATTGGTCAACTTGTAATTTTTTTAATATACCACGTATAAATATTGATTTTATTTATACAGCACGGATGATGATAAATTGTATTAATATAAAATAAATGTACACAATGAAATTTCCAGTTTAATTATTTATTTTCTAGAACCATGATCATCGTTGTTGTTTAATATGCAATTCTATTTAACAAATTCTTCTGTAAAACAAATTTTTCTTTTTTAATAACGTAATTCACGTTGCAAAAGTTCTAATGTTCTAATGTTATGTAGTAGTGTAAGACATTATTTTGATCAGTCGGTTTAGACATTCAAGATATGATACTTTTAAACCACAAAAATATTTTTAAATACTATTATATTGTGTGTGTGTGTGTATAATATAATATAAAGTAATTTGATTTTGATAAATTATAATAACATTACTGTTACGTCCACTGATGATATAAGAGGGAAACAAATTTCTAATGAATTTATAGTTTTTCTTACCAATACTTTAGCGATGTATATTATACGTTTTATTATTACACAAATACTGCATATTGGTTGAAATTAAAAAAAATAATTATCAATAATTCAAATGTTTTTTTTTTCATTACATATCGATAATATTTAATAAAAAAAATAAATTATTTAATAATATGAAAAATTATTATCAATAATTCAAATGTTTTTTTTTTCATTACATATCATTAATATTGTGAGTCTAATCTCATTCGGGTTTCTTATAAAATCAAAATTCTATTTTCATGATAGGATTTAGTTTGATCTTTGACCATTGTTGATTTTAATTAAGGCACACTACATTAGAAAATGAATTAAATCATTACTATCAAGTATTAATAACATATAGTGTATTAATTTGAGTTAAGCACAAATATAAATAATTATATCAATTTTTTTTTCATACCACAAACGACTACAACGAGTATTATAACCCATTGACTATATTATAGTATATATTATTACGAATACCGTTTGAATATCACACGGCGTTCGTGTTTGTTATTGTCATTTAATATATAAGAACACGATAAGTTGATAGTATTTTTTAAGTTACTTTTATAAATTATTTTTTAAAATCAGTTAAAAACTAGTACTAGTCTTATACTTTTCAATTGATATTTTTAATAATATTTGTTTGCGTTTTAGAACATCTGATTCGGTTATTGTAATTATTGAAAATATACCGTCAAAAAATTATTATTATTGTTATTAAAAGTTATTGTATGCACTTAAATTGTTTTTTTTTTCTATAACCGTATTTCTATTCCATTGCATTCAATTTTATTTTTTTTAAACATCGGTCTTGCGCTCTGTATTTCGAAACATCAAACTAGGAAATCAAATCAAAACATAGTTTTCCCTATACCGACCGATTGGCCACGTGCGTCTAAAACCACATTATGCTGCACCCTAGTTTCGGACCCGTGTTCGTTACGTACATGTCTGTTATTTTACGCGTACGTTATAATATTATAGTCCGCGAAGGAAATCCATTTGAACACATATCGTACGAGTTGCCGCGCCTCGATATGCGTAGAAAAAAAAAAAAAAACATCTACTGCAGCAAAACAGACGCCTCTTGCCGGCTGTTGCAGCGATAATGTTATTATTAGCCGATCCTGTGTAAATACTTATGTTTGCGGTGCTGTTCCCGTTACTAGTCGTAGTACGTACCGCGCATACATTATGTATACATTACAATAAGTTCGTAATCCGTCTACCGTGTGTCGTTTTCGAAATGAAAAATATAAAAACCACTCTTTAGATGGTTCTTCTTCTTCTTGGATTCCGTGACGACAGCGCTGTGGTTTTCGAACAGCCTGAAAACCAAAAATATTTTTGCTAAACCATATTACATACCTACTCCGGAAACTCGACGAATAAAATAATTTTTTTTTAAGATCAAAGGTTAGAAGCCTACACAAGATGTAAGATGGTTTTTAATTTTTTACTGTTATCGCTGATTTCGATACGAAACGGTTGATAAATGTTGTAAATATCCCAGACCATTATTTTCTCACTACATAACGTAACAACACAAAAAATATTAGACTATTGTACTGTTTAATATTTTGTTTAGAAAATATTCTAAATTTTGCTCTCGAAAAAAGTAATTTTATTTTACACGAGTGTGCCTATATTTTATTTGATATCTGTTTTTCCACTTAATATTTTGCGCACACCTTTTACTATCGTAGTACCATTGTGCTATGCCTTCTCAGTTATTTATTCTATCGTGGAACCGCATAATCAATATTTATCTGTATGGTTATTTTATTATACCTATCTTTCACCGGTAAACGCTGATTTTACATGTTTTGACGACACACACATTTAGTACTAGTTACTATTTTTTCTTTTTTTCTTCTGGAGAGATCAAGATTCGGGCCCCCCCCCCCTCGGAAAATACGCCATTGAGTACATATATAGCTTTATATATATTACATTTTAATTTTTTAATTTCTTTAATTTATGAAATAATCAGAATTACCTGCGAATGATAGTTTAAGTATGAATTAATATATGAAAATTATACTTTGACTAGTTATTTTATTGCATACCTAATTATTCTATGTAATTTTGATTTGATTTCCGTTAAAGTATAGAATATATTTTAATTTAAAATGTATTTTAATATTTTATTTATTGTAAGACGAATTAATTATAGTTAGATTATTTATTTGTACATACAAGGCTATTGTGGCATTTAAAGTTGCACAATATCTCTTTTTTTCCTCAAATGCACCGATTTGTATCAAATTTTTTTGGTTCAAGTGCACTTAAAAAATCCCTGACCAACTGCGTGAAAGTGATTGCGCTGTTGTCGCATGTTAATACATTACTTTAATTCGGAACAAGTTAAGTAACGATATTGCACATAGCTTGTACAATTTAAGACATTAACGAAGTGAGGCTTAGGGACGTATTAATATAACTAATTCAAATATAAATTATAAACATTACCTGCACGTTTTAGTTATTTCGTAAATCAACAGATTCGACACTTTAACATACACATAATACATAATATATGTACTATACGTAATGTAAACGAAGTTAACGTAAGCGCCGTTAATATTGGTTGGCGGAATGGGCAACCACCAAGGGTGTGCAAAGTTAGGGAGCGAGTAAGTTAAAGTTGAGTTAAAATTATTTTTTTTTTGTTTAAAATAAGCGTCAAAAAAAATTGGCCAAGGGCGCCACAAAGGGTGGTTACAGCATTGATTGCCGTGTACTTTCATTGGATTTTCTCTTTATTCGTATACTTTAAAGACGTTTTGGTACAGAGATATTTTTACTTCAAGCCAATTCAATTTTGATAGCTTTAAAATATCAAATACTTATTTTTAGAGTTAGATTTTACGGGTCAAACTTACTCATGCATCATAAATCACCCAACTATACAAGTTCTATGGGATAATGTACCAGCTACGGCAGTATAACACAATGAGAAAACAAATGTGCAGTTACGACCTAATAACAACGCATTTGATCCTGTTTATACGTTAGCATTTGGAAAATGCTTTTATACCTGAAACATAATACGTCCGCGTCGAGATAATAGTATAATATTATAAATGGATGTACTTGTAAGGGTAGGGCCATAGCGTTTAAATTGCCAGCTAATCGAATGAGCTGTGAACTTCTAATGTGATATGAAATGTCACACACGACTGTATATTTACGATTTCAATGAAGCGCACTCAATATATTACATTTATATAGACTCACAAACGCATAACCTGCCTGCCCGCCCGGAGAGAAAGAACACAATTACAGCGCTAGAAAACGGAGTAAAAAAGAAAAAGAAAAAGATCTCGTCGTGAAATGTCACGATTCCAATTCAATTGAAATGTTTGGTGCGTTTTTAAATAAATGTTTCGGACGACTATAAAATTATTATTAAATCAAAGTAGTTTTTCTGTTATAATACTGTACTGCTGCACGTTTGCGCTCAATCTAAAATATCTCAACGGCTAACACCTGCTTTTTGGGAACCTGTGAAAATTTGAGACTAGGTTTTCACTTGCACTGCTTTAAAAGCAGATTTAAATTTATCCGACACAAGGTTCAATATACGAAGTGCTTACGGAGGATTCCAGCATTGGTAAATTGTATATACACCATGTATTATTTCTTATCGACTATTTATCAAAACGTATAAAAAAATATGATCGATCTTTGGTAATAAAGAGGGACGTAAAACATTAAAAATCGCCCTACAAACAATGAAACCTATAGGAAGGTCGAAACACGGAATAATAATATGCGTTATTCTTTTCCGGCAACGGTCACGTGTTAACAGACTTGGGTAAAATACTTTTTAAAAGTATTTAGAACAAATACTCGAATACTTACAAAAAATAGTATTCCGAATATGTATTCAAATAATTTATACAAATTGTATTCCGAATACATTATTTAGAATTTTTCAAAAGTTTTCCGAATACTTTTAAAATACCTCTAGTTTTTCATACTATAAAAATTATAGATATCATGAGAAATATTTGAAATTGTAGACTAAATATATGTTACTTTATTGCATTTTTATGTTATATAATTGTTATAGATTATGATTTACAACAATAATAAAAATCAGATAAGAGCTTATATCTACAAGATATGACGAAGAAGTAATAAAATCGTTTAAAAAAAGAAATGATTTAATGTTTAAAAGGTATTTGAAATAATGTATTCAAAATATTCGTTATAAGTATTCAAAATAATTTATTGAATACTTTCAAAAAAAATATTTAAAAAGTATTTGAAATACTTAAAAAGTATTTGAAATACTTAAAAAGTATTCTGAATACAGTATTCCGAATATTGTATTCGGAATACTACCCAAGTCTGTGTGTTAATGATTACTCACGAACATTTTCTTTCCGGTCATTTCTTCGACCACCTGTTTTTCATCATATAATTCATAACGTGTGTCGATCGTTGGGGATAAAAAAATTTAATTTTACTGCCAAAGAAATATAAAATACGGAGTGTTTTTTAATTATAGTATAGTTTTATTTTTTACTTTACTAATCGAATACAATTGTAATTATTAACGATAGACACGATTCCTACGCACTTATCTTTCTGTATATTGATTTTACAGAAATCTAATTTATTTAGGGAGGAGGGCAGAGACAGCTATTAATTACACGGAAACGCGTTATAGTAAAAATATATATGTATATTATCTTACAATGTGGAGTCATTGTATACACAAATCGTACATTGTCTAAACGGATGGAACGCTTACATGCAATACTGATAACGGTTAATATTTAGTTTTGTGTTTGTATAATACCTTGTAATCCTTGTGTTCTCTCTAGTTTTAACGCTATAATCATACGAGCATTAACATTATATAATAAAAAACACAACTAGATGTTGAGCTACACTGGTGTACCATAAATAACATTTTTGGTAAGTAAAGTTCCTATTTTATAATAAGAAAAAAACCTTTTGAGAAAAGAGAATAACTATCAAGTCGTAAACGGGAACATACTAAACAGAAATAATACTTATAAAATATAAAACCAATGTACACTTCAAACACCGATAATTCGAAAGACGGAAACGATTACATTATCACTGATGGATCAAATTAAATAATATCAATTCATTATTTAGTTGGTGTTTTTAATTATCAATCATTATATAAATTTATTATGAAATGCTTTGTTTTTATCTTTTCTGACAATGATAAAAATGTGTTAATAATATATACGGCTCAATGTAAGTAAATACCTAACCTATTGTTATTTATTTTTTCCCATAGAATTTTATTGTTATTTATTTATTTCACTTAATTAAAGACAAGTATAATATGTTAACGAAAGAAACTATTACATTTTTTACAATTTATTTAAAAAGATATGTTTATTTTAAATTTATAACCAAAAGTACGATTACGTACTAAGTATTAAAACATTTTTAGCCCACATGTAAGTTATTACGATGTTAATTTAAAAAAATACAACAATAAAATTCCAATTACTGTAAATAATCATTTTCCACTTATAAAATTATTATTATGTACGTTTCGATTATTAGTAATTAAAGTCAACTGTCCATTAAAAAACACGTTAATTTGAAAATATATAATAACATAGTTCTTGCTGTTTAATTGTTGTATTTTATAACTATGCAACTGCTTGACGTAGTTTAAATAATCAATCACGTGTATAATATAAACTATTTCGAAACATCCGAAATAAAATTTATCGTAATAAACAGCATGTAGACATGTTTTTAGAATATTTTTTTATGTACCCAATGATTTTCATTATACTATACATGTGTATAATTATAGTATATTTTAACTTGTTAATTGTCTTATATCGAAGTGGTAAAAAAATAAACGTTGTACATTGCAGATTTTAACATTCAAGGGGAAACCGTCGTAGTTCTCACGATTATGTACTCAAAATATCCATCGTAGTGTGTTTTTTTCACAGTTTCCTCAAAACGTAATTTTACGAGCAAGACTACAGCTACTACTATTGCACTAACAAATATTCCGGTACTACTGAATGTCTTACTTTCTATACTTGACGAGAATTCGAACACGTTTTCCATTACAAGTTTGATTTATTATACCTACGTTAAAACGTTGCAATATTTACAACGGAAAAAAACCTTACCGCTGTATGTTGGACTTATAATTTTGTAGAAGCCGCCTGAAAGGTTTAATGATTTTCTTATGCTTCCTCTACACTCTCGCGAGCTCGTTTCGCCATGGAGTTGAAAGAGGCGAGATGAAGCAAGATGTCAGCCCCACACTCCGTTTCCTGATCTAATATACGTTTTTTTTTCTTTCTTAAATATTCGCGAAATGTTGCCAGGATTGAATTTTTATATACTTCAGTTCATTAGTAGGTATATTTAAATTTTTACCAATTTTGGTCCACACATTATTCAGTTTTAACCTATTTTTATTCCCTGGGTTCTTCGGATTCCATAAAATGAATTGAGATAAATAATGCACCTCATATACAGTAGAACCTCGATAACTCAAATCGGTCGTGAGCAAAATAATTCAAATTATCGAAAATTCGACTTGCATATAAATTTGATAACTCGAATTAGTAAAAAAGGATTCGAGTACCTAATAGAAAATATTTTTTTAGACAATACAAAAGATTAATTTTATAATTTTATTTACTTACTTATTTACTAATAGATGCATAATGTTTATAAATGTATGTAAATCGTATTAAAAATTAAAAAAAGTATTCTATGAAAAGCATAAAGTAATAAATATGTATGTAAATTGTTTAAAATAAAGAAAATATACACAATGTAATAAATAACGTTGTACTATTTTTGAATATTTTTTATTGTTTAATAAAGACTGATTTGTAAAGTTTTCAATTACGTTTAGCGTGTGGACAATCTCGTCTGAAATTTCTCGCTGTCTTTGAATATATTTACATAAAACCTGTAAACCATCTAATGCCTAAGCAAAAGAAGTTTTAGGTAAAGGTGATTCCTCATCGTCGTCAATATCTGACTTTTCCCCATTTTATTGACGTATACATATCTTATTTCAATCGACGTATTATTTTACCAATATTAAAGAGACTTATTAAACGTAGATAAATGTTGACATCGGACGTTATTTTGTATCTTTTAAGCATTAGGTAAAGATTAGATTGATAATATTAATCCGTATATGATCGGTAACATAGCAGTATTACATAGTACTTCAGAAATTTTTGGTAATGTATGTCGAACAAAAATTCTAGTTGCAAGGCGCACGCAAGAACGTAGTTGATACTTATCGCCACGTGCCTCGTGCCCTTTGCCAAAAAAAAAAAAAAACCGACACGGAATGGAACGTGCACGAGGCGAGACGAGACGAAACATGAAGACGTGAGTGAACCGAAAAAATTCAACTTGAACCAAGCACGATTGTACATAGAACCATTGGATTGCACCGATAACACAGCGGACCTGTCCGATGCACCCCGGAGGCACCGTAGAACAATATCTTTTCCTTGTACATATGTTATGAGTTCGACGGTATTTTTTTGTTTATTTCTTTTTTATTGCTGTTTCATACTCGTTTACTCAAACGTTTCATCTCTCAGACGCATGCGTCGATATCGTTTTCGAAACGAAGGTGTACAAATGTATTTTATAAATATTCTCTCGGCGTACAGCCAGTTGTGATTTTTTTTTTCTAGAAGCAAACAGTTCGGTTCAACGGCATCCTGTTGTGTTTGGCCCGGACAGCGCTTTTCAACCGCAATAACCGTGTAATGGCCGTTTTCGGAGAAATGCGTGTTCACCGCAACATGTACGTCGTGAACAACCACGCGCGTAAGTCGGTCAAGCCGATCAGAATCAACGGGCGAACCGAACAGAGCACATGGCACGCGTAACGCCGCAGCGAGATGGACGTGTTGACGACGCTTTGCATAAATCATAAACGTTTTCACTGCGAATATCGGTATATCGCAAAGCCCGCCACCCCGACGAAAAGTGCGTTTTACGTTTACGTATCACAACGTGATTCGATCACGCTTATTCGTACTCTACAGCTTGTAAATACTTTACAATGTATAATTTTGATGCACTGACCAAATTTCAAATATTCTACCGTTCGATTTTACTCGTAAACGTTTTCAACGAAAACCAAATAGTAAACGTTTCAGAATACTAATTTCCATAATAAAAAACGAACCGTGTGCTCAAATGTATCCGTCATCATATTACTAATGTTGAATAGATTAATTAACTTATGTTGGAAGGATTTCGATCATGACTTTATATTTTTCACCGCCGAATCATTTTCCACGAAACTGGATGTGAGCCAGTTCGATCTTCGATCAAACCGAGAATTTTAAATTTCAACATTTCAACACTAATCAATAGTGGTTTTAAAATTCCTTATTTACTGTGCAGATACTCTTACAACCTATATCAATATTTTTAAGCAAAGGTACAACATAAATAAAATAGTATGATAAATGGTTATATTCAGCGGTTTTTTATCTTATCTTCGTTTGATTTTACCTTACATTTGTAACATACATTTTAATACTTCGAATTAATGAAATACTTAATATATTAATTTATTGGCTCATTAAAAATCGTAATAAAAATTCAACCCAAATTATGTCACAGTGTTTTTTATAAATAACTTAAATATTGAATAAATACTTATTTTAAAGTATATAATAACCTACATATAATTATTTGTACAATTTTTACAGAAAAACTGTTGATTCAAAAGTTTTTTTAATAATAATAATAATATATATATTTATTGTTATAATATTAAATATTATAAATGTTATAATATTAACCTTTTTAAAACTCCATTAAAATACAGCTATGCCATCGAATTGTACAAAACTAAAAAAAAGTCTACTACTAACTATAGAAGTTCTTTAAAAATATATTTCATTAAAGTGATTTTTATAATTATTCACAAAATATTAAAATTATTGATTAATAATTACCTCTATATTTTCATAATAAGTGTCGTATTTTGAGTGGTTTTTAGGTTGTGTCCTTACAAGACATTTTTCTCCAAAAGTATTATAGTTTAATCACAAAATTATATAGTAAGCTTCACTCCTCCACAATAAAAAATCAAAATACTGTAAAATAAAATGTGTTGAAATTTGCTATAATCAACCATCTACTCGTATTATATTAGAGCAATAAAAGTATCAACATATTGTTTTATTAGTGAGTGGTTATATATGGCTATATTTCTATAATTGTATATAAACTGATATTAATTACTCAATGATATAAAAACACCTTATAAATGGTAATTTTCTTCTAAGAAAGAACTTGGGGTTACTGTTTCAATTTTTAACTATAATTATTATTGGTATAAAATATGAAAAGTTGGACTAAATAAAACATTAACTAATATCAGATCAGTTGGTTATTTTACAAATCAAACATTATGTACATTTATTAGTTAATTTACAATGTTAAAGAAATACGCCTTTTTTTAGTGTCAATTCATCTAATACATAATTACTTTCAATACGATTCTTCCGATTGATTGATAACCAAAGCTATGCATTTAATGCACTTAAAAACTATTAAATATGCATGCACATATACACTAAAAACTGACAAAATATGCATAATAATATGCTCTAAAAATTCTTAAAATATGCTTCAGTTTTTTAATAATATCCAATAAAAACTATAAAAATTTAACATCTATGTTTATTTTTTTTTGTATTTTTATTTTTTATTAATTTTAGATGGACAATGGATCACACCAAACTAAAAGGGTATTAATAATATTTATGTTTACGATTTTCTAATAATTTTTATCTTCCGTTATATATGAATTGATGACGGTAAATTAATTTAGTCTCAAATGCAATAGTACAATTGGGAATAAATACACGTTAAATACCCCAGTAAAAATAAAATATTTTCCATAAATTCCATGAATTCTATACAATTCATAGTTTATACAAATATGTACATTTAATATTTTAATGTTAATTTAGATTGAATTAACAGATTGACCAAAAAAATGTAAATATTACGAAAAAAGCATTTATACAAAAAAATCATTAATGCATGCATTTATATGCCTTAATTTATGAAATATGCAATATAAGATTTGGTATTTGAACTACAAATAAGTAAAAAAATCATGCATTAGATTCACAGCCTGTTGATAACCCTTTAAATATTTTCTAGAGTAGTACATTAATTTAATTTTATATTTATTATCTAGTCTCAGTAAAATAACAGAAATAGACCTACTTAATATTATATAATAGAACTACCATAAAAAAAAATACTCTAAAAAAAATATATATAGGGGGGGGGGGTAACCCCCATAATACCATCGTAAATATGTCACTGTTCATGATGAGCTCTCGTATTTTTTTTACTAGAAGAGTCAAATTAATTTGTTCGTATTTAATACCAATAAGTAATGTTTATAAGCCGCTTATTGGATTATAAATTGTATATCGACTTATCTCTATCATTGCATTTGATAACTGGTTTTCTAATTAAATAATAACAAATTTAAATAAAAAAAACCTTTAGATTATTTGGTCTGTTACGTAAACATTTTAACATTATTAAACGAAAAATTGTGTAAGTACTAACAATAATAAATATAATGTAATAGATTATTTTTATGTAAATACAATTGAACCGACTGGGTTTAAATTGTACTTGCAATGTGTACAACTAATAAATTACTAAAATTAGTGTCTAGCAATGAAATTATCGAGTTTGACACTTTTTGTCAGTGACGCCGAAGTCCATGGTAAGGTCGGGCCGTGGCCCGATCTCTTTTTTGAAAAATTTGGCTGGTAGTTCAAAATGTGGCTGATACCTCAAAATGTGGCTAGTAGACCACATTATACTCATATCATAATTGTGTTATAAGTAAATGTATAGTGTTATAAAAATATTTAAGATATTGAGGCCGCGAAGTTTTGAAATTGCCCGACCACATTTTACAAACTTCGGCGCCACTGCTTTTTGTTTTAAATTTTTGCTTATCACTATTCCCATGTATATACTAAACATTACTTTAAGTACTTTATTATTTATATCAAGGTTTTTAAAATAATAAATGAAACAAACAATAAATTTTGTACAAAACTATATACATAAATAACATAAATACAATGGTTCTTAACTTTCCTCGAGTACCAAGAATCTCTAAAATATTATTGAAAAACCCGTGGATATCAATCTTTGAAAAAATTTGCTTGTATTGACCATTTGTAATTCGTCATTTGTATGAAATCACATACAAATATATATACATATCTTTCGGCAAATGCTTTACTTTTTTGATTTTATGACATCCAATAAAATATGATAGGTACCAGTTGATTTTTATTTGTAATTTTTCATCATTTATCATAAAAAAGTTTCTATTGACAATAATAGTATTTGAAAATAATAAATAGAAGTTTGCAAGTTTAGCAAATTTACAGTTCTGTTACCAAAGTACGGTACCTAAACGAAAACTTGTTGGTATTGGTTTTTTAAACAAAAATTACCATTGCAGTATAATCATAGTGATTGACACTACGTTGCTTTGCATAAAGATTTCAATTTTAAGTTTTCCATTCTTCATTTTTTCTTATTTTGTCAAAACCGTTTTTACAGTTCTTATCGAAAATCAACACTATTGCTCGCACCAAATAAAAAAATTGATATCGTAACATACTAGGTGATTCGAACAGATAAACTATAACTATGTTAATTGTTTTTAAAATTCTAAAATGTCCTCCGTCTTATACCCGATTTCCATGATGAGAATCACTGGTGATTTGTTGCGGTCAAAATAAACCGAAGGAGGTAAGTGCATGCTGTATACGGTGAGTGTCCCATGAAGATTTTATATTTTCAAGTGTCGGGTGGGTAGATAGGAAGGGGAGACAACCGCTACGGTGTTTAATGTTTACGTTAATCCTTGCGGGGCGACGCTTTGTATACACTCGAAATAACCATCATTTAACGCAGTGTTTGGAAGAGATAAAAAAAAAACTATTTATAAAATAATATAACCAGAAAGGGCTGCTGCGAGGTCGAATTAATTATACGGATCGGATGTATGGTTGTCGGTGCGTTTTAATCGTTTACAGTGAGCCTCAGTCTCTTGTTTTTTTTTTTTATTGTCCGTTCACGCAACGACTATAACTTTCGTCTCGATAAATGTTATCAGTATAAGCAAATCAACGTAAACGTTACCGATGAGTTTTATTTGTACCGTTGTAGTGACAGCTAATGGTTAACGATTAATCATGTATTTGTATGCATATCTAATAAAACGGATTTATGTGCACGTTCAACGTAGACTCGAAACGTATGGGTGTACACAAATGGTTCGTTGTACAAATATCTGTTATACACGACGAAATATGTAACAACGATTTCCTAATAATTTGTGATAAAACGAAAAACATATGTACGTTTTCTATTAATTTTTCACGTGACGTGCAGCAACATAGCTGATGCAGGTGTAATATACACATATAGGTACGGTTGTGAAAAAGGAATAAAAATAAATGCTATACCGTGGACAATGGAAATATATTTATATATGTCTGCCGGTCACGAACTTATATCAGTCACACGTTTTTAAAAAAAATATCGTCGCTAACAATTTGTCGCACGTTCAATTATTGGCAAGAGTGTAAACAAGGTGCGTGACTCTTGACAACCATCATTCGTCACAGTTTTATCCACGTATCTGACCAATGTTACGTGGTTGCGTGAACGCTGTGGATTAGAAGTTGTACAGAACCATGGTAAATAAAAAAATTGTCGTTACATTTTATATTTAATCGGAAAACTATCGACCGTAAGATGATTTCACTAAAATCGTCAAAAACGTATTTCCATGACGCGTACCTATAGGTATACCTACTTCAAATGTTGATTTTTTATAAACGTGCTCAAAATATATCTACTGGTAACTCTAGTTTTTCGTTCGTATTTTCACAATTTCCATAGAATTACGACAATCATTGTCACATTATGTTGTTAAAATCGTAAGGTATTTGTAGGGGTATTTGTTTATCGTTCTGTTATTTGAACATCGTAAAATTGTATTCAAATTACCCACTTCAGCAATTTGTGATTCGTCGAAATAGTTTCTCCTCGTTCCAACAACAAGGTTTTTGTTGTTTCCTTTGCCGTCTTATTATGTTTACATTATTTCTTTTGATACTATCATATTAGATAAAATCGTGTAGTTTTTTCTACGTCATCTATCGCTTTCTCATTGCACGACGTGTTCACAAAATCGGTCGATAATTTGTTCGTGACACCAACACCGGGGTTGTGCTATTTTCCCGCGCCTGATTTTATTCAACGTCCTACCCATTTTCCGCTAACGTTTTTGTGCTCGATAAGCTGGTACGTATCTCCGACACACGCCTTCGCTCACGTCTTCAAGGTGGTCACGTGTGAAATTAAAAACTATCTAATTGATACTTGCCGATGACCACGACAAAATAATTACTTTCACCGACTCGATTACAGCAGTGGTGGACTGAACAACAAATCGACGAATCGACGGGCGACGGCGTCTGTACAATTCATCGGTTGTACACAAGTTTCACCCTATCATTAACCGGAAATAAATACCTTATCGATATTTTTGAATCATAAATGTCAAATAAGAAAACGTTTGTTTTAGATTAATATCATTATTTTGTGAACAGAGTTGCGTTCGGAATGACTTTTCGAACAGTAAAATTGACGCATTCGAATGTATATTACATTATAAACAGATCCGGGTTTTTTGTAAACATGCAAGCTCGCAATTTTCGTACACTTGGTGTTTCTTTGTTGAGAATAATCTCGGCGTTTCATATTACTTTAATTCTCAAACAGTTGAATTTTAGTTTTACACAATATTTTGCACATTCTAGTAATAATGTTATTGGCTTGCACACATTGGCATTAAGCGTACATTACTCATGCGTACGACTCAATAGTTCCAGGTAATTTAACGAATTCGTCGTACGCATATTCACGTATTCCTAATAATCGTATTCGAATGTTCGTAAGTTATATATTCCATTAATGTGTTCAATAACTGTGCGTTTTACCAGTATGGTTTATTAAATATATTTTATTTTCGTACAAAATGTAAATTATAAACCATAATTCTTAAAAGTAACTTATTTACTTTATAATCATATTTTTTTTTTTTTATCAACTGATTTAAAAATAATTGACGATGCTTTTTAAAACGTTGTTAGTTTGTATTTTAAATGCGTTTAAATATTGTAATGTATACGTGATATCCATGCCTTCAACTTCATATTTTTTAATGTGACGACTGTGCATGTATAAATACTTACATAATTTACTCTTATAGTTTGCACAAATAATATAAATACCCAAGATCGAAATAGCCTACGCAGCCCAAGTAAGACTTTTAGTCAATTGACTTTTTAGTTTCAGAATATTCATTATTTATTATACGAAGATCATTACAAGTTGCGTCAACTTGATCCCAATTAAACAATAAACCCGAATTCATCCAGAATTAATTACTAATTTATATCTTCTCGTGACATATAATGTATGACCGTCGTGACGGGAGTTTTATTATTTTATTTTTTTTTTGTTTGACTTCAAATACCATTCCACCAAGCTCGTGATGTTCGTTGTTTCTACTTTACCTCGACCACAATGTATATGATTCGATGGCGTTCAACTTGTCCTTCTCATTAGCGTATTGTTATTTTTGATAATTATAATTACATTTACGTTCACGAGCGTCTTTCATCATTTATAATTGGAATATTTTTTTTTTGTTTTTTATAGTAGGGATACACAAATAATTTAAAATGAACACCCACTAAACTAAAAAAAAAAAAAAACACGAAATTGAGAATTCAATGATGATTTTTAAATAATTATAGCACAATAACACATCTCATCAGTGGACATCCAAAAAAAAACTAACTTTGTTTAGATTAATGTAAAATAGAATCAAATTATAGCTTTTTACACTAAATTATGTTGCTTAGATAATTACTAATTATCTATAAATAATAAAAGGTACTTACTTCAAAACCAAATTTATACATCATAAGATTAAATATGGTTAATTACGAAATACTCAATGATACTTGTATTCATAATATTGTGAGTTAGGTTATGACAAGACATAATCTTGTTTGTGAGTCGAATAAAAAGTGATTGCTTTATCCAAATTCGTTTTCACAGTTAAAATAAGAAATATTCATACAAAAAATCCAGAAAAACTATTAAGCTATTAAAAATATGATCTCTTTATAAATATAATTTATAAACATTTTTATTGAACATTGATTTAAGATAATTAACAAAATATTTACTCGTACCTTTGTATGCGGTATATTTTGTTCATAACATTCATAATCATTACATAGCCTATAGTTGAACACTTAAAAGTAATAACTTTATAATAAACAACGATCATTTATGATATACATGTCCTATTATATATATATTTTATAATAATGATTACGTTCGTAAATCATTATATTGCATAGTTAAACATAGTATCTGTGATCATATCTGTAGGTAAAAATGTATGATAATGTAGAAGTTTTATAATTAGCTCGGATATTCGCGATTTCATTTCTAATCGTGACGGGATTATTTAAAACGCGTAATTATACTTTGTGATCTACATAAATAATATAAATTATGATTAATAATACATAAGTATACACTATAGTTTTAATCACAGATAACGATAGCAAATTTAATAATTCTAATTACAATTTTTTTTTCTAAAATATAGAATATATTGATGCGAATATGTTTAAATTTAATATTTTCATCATAAAAATTAGAAGCTTATGAACATTTAGTATCACACAATATTTACTGAAAAAAACCAAACGGATACAGACCTAAGTTTCCCTTCGCTCTATCAATACATGTGTATAAGAATTAAACTATACATATACTTATATGATATGAAAATACAAATTTTAGAAAAATTGTATATGTTCAAAGAAGATAACTATTAATTTTGTTTTTAATATTTAAATATGTATTCAGTTTAACAAAAAAATGTCTCAGTAGAAAAATAATCTCTTTGAGTTTCTGTAGGTACAACAGTGTTGAATAGCACAACAATCAGCGTAAGTGTTATTATAAAAACCTTGAAAACTACATTCTTCCTATTTGAAATATACAATAATAATTTTTATATATATTGTCATCAACATAAATTATGCAAAGAGAGAATATTACTATTGATTATTGCACATTTTTTATGAACTTCTCGTGTTTTTATTTTTATTTTTTTGTTCACGTGTCTGATTATAACTAATTTATAACATAAGTATCAAACCATTAGTTTTATTTACGACGATTATTTTTCGTATGAAGACAAGATCATCGGTCATTGGATTTCATGACATGAAATAATACTGGATACTGACTATAATATAATTCATGTTGAGTTCATGTCGGCGCAAATGAGTTTATTATAAATCGCACGATATTGAGTGTTTAATATTCAATATAAATTCGAAATATAAATTAGGTTTGATTAAAATTTATAATCTTTTACTGTTGTAGATGCGTAGATTCGATGTTAAAGATAATAATAAATTGTAATTATTATATTTGTTGAATAATTATCGTATAAAAAAACCAATGTTAATAATAACTTCTATAACTTGTCTTGTCCAACTTAAATATAAATTAACTTATATTATGAATAAATAAAACATTACGGCAACCATTTACTATTTTTTTTTTCACTTCAATTTCATTACAAATGTATTATATTCAATAATTTTTTAGAAACCTATTTGTTTGTTAAAAGTATTATTTATACCTTGTGATTTGGCGGTAATTTAACAAGCTGCATGCTTATAATTTTTTATGTGAAATGAACAAACAGGTTATTATTATTATTATTTGCAATTTAAGGTACGGTTGTGATTTTATCGATTTACTAGTTTTAAATAAGGAAGACCTACTGAGATTTTTTCATGCATGAGAATTTCTATTGATCCCGGCTATAATTCTAAAAGCATATTGTATGTCCATAATAATTGCCTACATTTTTCAACCGATTAATGTCAGGTTTTTAACGAGAAAAAATATATGCAACTTAATAGAGTTCAGTATACGATTATTATTTAATTTTAATATCGATATTAATTTTTGATTTTCTGTGTTAATAAAATAAAGCGTTTTTTTTTTTTTTTTTTTTTTTGATTTACTTAATTTTGATTTTTTATTATAAAAAAAAAAAATATTATACTTTTCAAATAATTAACTAGTTTTCGAGTATACAGGTATATTCTAAATAAATTAAATAATTGTTTCGATTATTTTTAATACCTATATTGTAACGTGTCGCATTACGTGTACCTACTAATAAAAGTTCACATAATAATGAGAAATAAAAAAAAGTTTTCCGAAAAATCGATAGATAAGACATCTTCATTTTTATTATTCCTTGTGAGTGATAGAAAAATTACCCTCTCTCTTTCAATGTATATTGGCAGAGGAAGGGAGGACTGCGTGTTGTGGAGTCTAGGACGTAATATAGGCTTACGGTATCTTTAGCACACGATCACGTGCCGTTTGGTCGTATCGCTGATGTCAATTACCACGCGTCGTCAAGGTTAATGACAGGAACGACTGAGGTTGTTTGTTACCTATCGTTTCAATAACTACGTTATAGTTGTTATTACCAACGTTGGTTATATTATTAATAGTATTCTCGTAGCCGATGTACTGTTATAATAATAAACCTAAAAGTATTCGCTAAAAAAATAAAATAATACAAATACACCGACCGATCTAATATTTTAATGTAGAATTGGAATATATATATGTATTATGATGTGTACAAAATACTTCCGATTACAAGTCGCATTTATTATTTGCGTGGCTTACATGCGGTGGTAAAAATCATCTTGACTTCTGAACAGTGGCGTAAACTGGGGGTCGCACGGGGTCGCACTTGCGATCCCTGAAAATATCATAGGGTCGCAAGAGTATCTTTTTGCCACTCCAAAAATTCACGATTTCAGTTTTCAAAAAATTGAAATATCAATATAATAATAAATTAACTAATTTATATTTTGAGAACCAATATTTGACCCTTTCAGACCCATATTAATTTCTTATGGAGTTAGAAAATTTTTTATGGCATATTTATTTTATTATGGACTATAACAAGAATAAAATATTTTTGAAAAAATGTATCTAAATGGAAGCTGTTATTTAAAATATACATTTTATGAAATAAAAGAATTGTTTTTTTTATGTATTCATATATTGTTTAAGAAAATTATACATATTTTATGGACAATAAGTAATTATATACTCTATTTATAGGTGTATATACATAATATATACCAATTACCAGTAGCGGGTCCCAGAGGCAGATCCAGAAATTTATCAAGGGGGGGGTATTTAAAATATATCCAACAGATACTTTTCATACTTATTAACATACTTTTTAATATTATTATTTTGAATTTATTCTTACAAGCTTGTATCAATGACAACATTTATATACTGAAAAACAACATTAATTTTATAGATGTGGTACAGCAAAAATAAAAAAAATTCCAATAAAAATACACATTTAAAATTAAAAATAGAATTATGTCAATAAAATAATAATAAAAATATAATATTGAATTCAAATTTAAAGAATTAAGTCTAGCTTTCTATTTTTACTTTTAGCAAACTGGTCAATGACTTCATCAGGCGTAATTTCAACATCATTATGTACATTCAGCAGAGCTAATCCAACTAATCTCTCTTCACTCATTCTATTTCTCAACCAGACTTTTAACCTTTTCAGTGTAGAGAAACTTCTCTCTGCCGATGACACTGTCACAGGTAATACGACCAAAATCTTAATTAAAAAATTGCAATTTGGATAGATGTCTTCATCACACAACTTCAAAAGTTCTATATTATCTAATACATCGTGCATTGTATTATTACTGTTGCATTTGGCTTTCCATAGTTCAACTTCAGACTTGAATATATTTTCGTTGTTGTAAGTACTTATGTTTGTATTTAGTAATTCTGAATATTTTCCCCATAAATGTGAAGTTACTTTTTGTAGTTCTTCTGTATCTAATTGAGATATTTTTTTTGGAAGTAAAGATGATAAAACTATTTCTATCGGAACAGTATTTTTATCAAATCTTTGGTTGAAATCTGAAATAATGGCATCTAATAATGGGATAAACGTATTTTTTCTATAATAATTTTCAACTGTATCAGATGGGACGTTAGACTTACAAGTTTGTTTCACTGATAGTCTTGGCATACAAGGAACGATATTAATTTTTTCTGAAATGTCTAGAATGGTTTTCCAAATCCTATTAAATGTAATGTTTGCTTGGCATCTTTCATTCTGTATCATTTGTTCACATTCAAACTTTGTTTTTGGAGTGCTTTACTTAGGTTATGTGTTATCGTAAAAATTAAATTAATCATTTTTACAGAGACGATAAAATCAGTAGATGTCAAGCAACGAATAAAGCAATGTGATTTTGAAGAAGAAGTCACATCATCCCATGTACTTATACATTCTAAAGCCTGCAGTATTTGTAATATATTATCATTAAAAAAAATTAAAGATTCGTGTCGTTCTACCCATCTTGTATCACACAAACCACTCAACTCGGAACCTAATTTTTGCTTGAGAACAAAATTTCTTTTGGCTGAACTATAGAAAAAAGCAATTATTTTTTTAATTGTACCAAAGCAGTTTCTGATACTTGGAATATTTGCTGACTTAGATAGTACCAAATTCAATGCATGACTTCGGCAAAGAGCTCTGGCGGCATTCTTTGTATGCTTCTTTATTTCAGAAACAGCACCAGCTTGTTCTGAAGCCATGACACTGCAAGTATCAGTACAAATACCAACACAGTAATCTAAGTTCAATCCATTTTGATTCATTATTTTAACAACAGTTTTTCCAAACAAAGTGCAAGTTATTTTCGGTTCAACATCATTTTCTAAATTTTCGAAATTAACTTTATGGACATCAACAAAGGA
This sequence comes from Sipha maydis, assembly GCA_034509805.1. NCBI lineage: Eukaryota > Metazoa > Arthropoda > Insecta > Hemiptera > Aphididae > Sipha > Sipha maydis. Next base: position 3,293 of record JASXSY010000727.1, on the reverse strand, counting down.
AATAAAATCTTCTCTGACTAAATCTTTGCTTAAATATCTTAATACTAAAATTAATTGGGAAATGTGGGATATGTCGGTGGTTTCATCAAACATAATTGAATATAATTTATTATCAGAAATTTGTTTTAATATTTTATTTGAAATAATTTTCCCACAAATATCAATTAACTCATTTTGTATGGTTTTAGAAATATAAGTGGCTGTTTGTGAACTATTTTGTAAGTGATTTTTTAACTCGTTATCTCCAGCTCTAACACGCATTCTCAAAATAGCACGAAAATTTCCTTCGTTCGTAATACTAGAGTTTTTAGGTTCATCAAGCAGATTTCCGTCATCTCTATGACCTCTAAATGGTATGTTTTGTTTACCCATAGTAATAATAGTATCAACGATTGGTAATAATCGTGAACGATTTTCCTTTACCTATTTGTTTTAACCTATGATCATCTAATCTATTAATTATTTCTAGTTCTGGCCGATCATAAATTTTTAAAAAGTCTTTTGAAGCTTCAACTGAATTTTTATGATTCATAGTATTTTCATGTCTTATAAGTGCTCCATCTTTTCCAATAAGTTTAGAAAAGGAAACAAGAGGATATTTTACTAAATAGCCTGCTTCACTGTTACATTTATAAGCTCCTACTTGTTTATTCAAAACGAATAAGGTGCAAAATTTACAATAAATGCCTTTTTTAAATGGTGAGTATATTATCCATGAAAATCTTTGAAAATGATAAAATCTTAAATAATATTTTACAATATTTCCTTTCTTTAAATGTTCAGAATATGGTAGTGAATCATTTTGATGTGGAATTAATGGATTTGTAAGCAAATATTTTCTTATGCTATCAGTGATAATAGTTTTTGTTTCCAATAAAACACCAACATCATTACATTCATTATTCGCAGGACTTTCAGAATGAAGTTCTAATAAATTACTTACTTTTAATTCTTCTTCATCACCTTTATTCTCAAATATAATATCTATTTCTGATTGCAGTTCTATTAACAGTTTTAATATCAAATATAAGTTAATAAACAATATTATTTTTTTTTTACGTATTTAGTAATCCATTAATACCTTGATCTTTCGCTGATTTCACAAGCAAGGGTGAGGCTAGTTGGTGATCAACATCATTTTGCTCTTTTTTTTGTTTTTTATTGAACATTTCTAGAATAGGATTAGACTTTCGTTTGGACATTGTAACGTGGCAAAATTAAATTATAACACACACTATATACTTTGATGCGTAGGACACAACTAAACTGGAAATCTAAAGAGTACTAGCTATTATATCGTAACTATTATACCGTACCTACATCCAAAAAGATAAGATAAAGTTATAATTATTATTTAGTAGTGTACCTGTGTTCTTAACGAGTGTAGTTATCGTGTAATAAATCGTCATGCCAAGCCCCGATTGACAGTTTATCGTAATTATTTTGGGTAGTGGATACGTTATAATCGTTATAACGATATGTAACGCTGAATAGAACTAGTATTTTTCAAAAGTAACAATGTAATAATTTTTTATAAAATAAGCTCAAGGGGGGGTATTTACCCTACTACCCCCCCCTTGGACCCGTCACTGGCGGGTCCACTGGGAGGGGGGGGGGGGTTGAAATCCCCCCAAAAATCACGAAATGTATATATTAAAAATCAATAATTTTATGAATTAAGAAAAATAATTTTTTTTTGAAAAAAGTATGAGTCAAAGTATATAAATTTTCTTTTTATTCGTTCAAGAAGTAAGTGGTCATAGATTTAAATTAATGTATTATATTACTGACTATTATCTTAGTTCAATTATGTTAAACACTTAAATATAATTTTACAATTAAATTACACATTTTTTAAATTTTTAAATTTAATTCAATTGTTATCAGTCGATTATTTTGATGTCGGTGCGCGTACAGGTTTTATATATTTTTATTTTTACTCCTTTTTGATATTCCGATTAAATTTGGTAATGTAGATACAAAACTCGTCAATCATTATAGAAACTAATCACAACAGAAGTATCACGAACACGATAATATATAATATCATAGATATTTTCTACTGCAAAGTAATTTGGGTTTTACACAAATAATATAATAAATATATAATAAAATAGTATATGAATAGCAATTGTTTAGTATATGTATAATTTATATACATATAATGATATATTATACATATTTACTATTATGGTATTAATATTATACATTTGATAGGTTTCATTTTTAAATGTGTACTACTGCATTAAAAAGTAAAAACCCTTGATTAGTCACCGACTGCAATGTTATAAAAAATATTCCAAGAGCCAAAGAAAATATTTTTCTAGCTCCCCCCCCCCCCTAAAAAATCCTGGATCCGCTAATGCCAATTACCAATAAATACAATATGTATTTAAGATTAAAATAGTTTTGTTGAATTTATGTACTTATTGTAATGTTAAATTTAGAATAAAATAAAATACTTTAAGGGCAAAGCCCCCCACAATTCTGTCCAACATAGAAACTGATTGCAACCCTAACAATTTAGCTATTCGTTATGGCAAAATAAAAATAAATTAGAAAAAAATAACTTATTATGTATGAAACATAAACACGACATTTTTATCTTTCGATCATTATACATGAAACGATAAAAATAAGTCCCGTATACACATGGATTGTGCTCCAAATTACCATGTATTATTAACCGATGTGTCTACGTACATAGTTAATTTTTGTACGGTCGCGCCCGGAGCACAATGAATGTGCTGCGCTAATGATTTAATCGCTAATAGACATACTTCTCAACACGAAAAGTTGCAAAAAAAATTTTTTTTTTAAATAATTTTGTTAATTAGGTACTGACTATATGCATCATAACCAATTATAATTTACTACAGTAATCTAATAAATTTGTATACAATTTTTTTGGGTAGTTCACGTGCTCTTATATACTCTTATAGCACGAGTCGCCACTGATAGGTAATTACTTTAACATTCTTTTACATGCTTGCCATCCTATATCCATGTTTTTATATAATCGAATAATGGGATTCATAAATATATAGTGAATACAAATTTTTCCATTCATCAGTTTTCAACATTAATATCATTTAACATCAATTAACATAAATTCAGTACTATACACCAAATTACTCTGAACCTCGTGAAAACAAAAATTAAAATATTTTGTCTAATGCAAATGTTTACGAAGTAATATATAAGTAACATATTCATCAATATTTTCAATATTCAATACTTTTAAATTCATATCAGAGTATCAATTAGTTTTTTGTGCATATTTTATGACCAAT
>JASXSY010000726.1:0-83404 GCA_034509805.1 Sipha maydis | reverse complement strand
GGTCTAAAATAGTTGAATATATAATAATTAATTGACATATAAATATAAGTATGAAAACAAATAATATAGCTTCATCACTTACCTTACACATTGGTAAATTATCATTATTCATAAATTTCCAATTTACAACTGATTGAGTCTCATAATATTTATCACAGCCTGTTTTTAATATATCACAAATCTGATCAACAGTCATTAGTTTTAATTCTGCCATTTGTTTCTAAGTTTTTTTTTAAAACAAAAAAAGCATTAATTTATAATCTAAAAATACAAATATTAAATAGAAACATTGTCTTTATTTTCACTTTGATTCTTTGTTCCCTGATATTATAAAAGTGATGTGATCTCCAATCCAAAGGACAGTCTTGATATTGGCGGATGAAAAGTATGTACGGAGGGTAACTATCATAAATAATATCCCAAAAACACAATAAAAACATTGATTTTATAAGTTGACCCTCATCATGAATTCCTACATGAATATACACAATGCAGAATGTTATTGATTTGCTTATTTATATTATTATAAGTTCTTAGAGAAACAAAGTTGATATACAGAATAAATAATAATTAGACAAGAACTATTTATTATTATACTAATAAAATAAAAACATTGAAAGTTTGTACTACTATTGATTATACAATATAATATGAGTCTAGAACAATATATTCTATAATCAATCATTAATTTCTACTAAGACAATTATAATCATTGAATGTTAATAAATATAATTAAACAAATAATCACCCTTTGAAAATCCTTGATTTTTATAGTGTGACAAAGCAAGCTCTTCAACAGACATATAAAGAATATCTCCATTTTTAGTTTTCTCGGAGTAAACTTGCTTCCGACCAGATGAATTTCTAAATCACAATATTATTAAATAAATTAAAACATATAAAACATGTGTAAAATATAATATTGTTAATAATCATAATGTTTAAAATAAAATTATAGGGTTACGATGGTACATTGTATAAAAAAGAGTTTTTAATAAAAAATTATTTTAATGAACTTTTTATCAATTCAAATAATTTTTTTAAATTGTATTTATTTTGTTGAATGACAACATAATATTTAATTATACAAAAGTTTACATAGTATAATGACTTAAAATCAAAATACAAATAATATAAACTATCTCAAAACATATTAACTATTTAATAAAAAATAAAATTTAGTGTATTTTAAGTGTTAAAGTATATAAGCAATATTAATAAATATTTTCAAACGCATCACTAGATTATTATTCAAAAATAACTATAAATTTATAACAAAATATTTTTACAATAGGTAGAAACAATAAACTAAGTGAATTACTATTAGTATTTCTTAATTTAAAATAAGTGATAAATAAATTTTACTATACCTTTCTGTAGTAGAAATAATTTTGCCGCTTATTGTTGTGCTAGGCAGCTGTATTTCTGTAGTTGAAACAAACCTTAGTAATTCTTCTTTTAGATTATTATCCAACTTCCTGATTTTACGATTCACATAAATCATTGCTCTATTTGACAACATTTGGTGGCCTATTTCACCAATTGTTTTATCTTTAAAGCCATCAAGTATAATTTTTGCAGCCTATATATTGATTTGATTATTACATTTTTTTGAATATTTATTTAAATATTTTATTATTTAGCATTATAAAAATTGTATTCTTCTGTAAATTAAGTATTAGATATGGACATGGTACTTTTAGCAATTTCCCAAATAATATCACCCTAAATTGATTTCCTACATAATTTTTTTTTTTTATTTATTTAGGGTTATTATATTATACTTACAAGATTTAATTGTTTGAATTGAGATTCAAACACTTTTGCTAATTCAATATGTAAATTAGGTATTTTAGACATTGAAAATTCCTTATATTTTAATAAAAATTCCAACACTTCTTTTGCTAAATTTGTATTAGTGGTAGATTTTTTTAAAATAGATACATTTTTAAACAAAATATGGGCATATACTGATACTGCAGAGTATTTTCGTAAATAAGTAGGTAATTCTAAAAATGAATCCCTAATTTTTATAAAAAAATAAATAAATTAAGAACATAAATTAGTAATCATAATTAATATCATTAAATTAATTTAACAATATTTACATTATGCCTTTATCTTGTACAGCAGATTTAAAATTTTCAAATACATCCATTAACACTTTAATGGCATTTTCATAGTCTTTTTGCTCTAGAAATAACTGAACTTTATAACGAAGATTTAAAGCATTTTTGTACCTAATAAAATAAAATAAAAAATAAAAACCATTAACAATACCATTGATACATAATAATGTGGGTATTTATCTGGTCATCAATTTTATACATTTAATAAATTGATAATAAGGATATAAAATTGTATTAGGGTGTATAGATTTGAAGAGCTAAAATATTGTACCTTACAAATTTGCCCATATGTTAATAAAATAAAACTATTTATAAAATTACATAAAATGATTCATTTTAAATAAATTAACTTGAGAACTGTTGAGAATAAAGCCAGAAAGTTGTCTACAGCTAAATATTTTTCTATTATTCAATGCAGTTTCATCTTAAAAAGTAGTAACTGTACAAGAAAAAATAATGAAAATTGAATGTTAACACTTGTTTATATACAATTAATAGATATGTATTAAATGAACAATTAAATATTAAAATAAATTATAAATAACTTTTTTTTCATACATTTTCCAATTTGAGTTCATACTAATGATGGATTTTGCAGTTTATATATAAAAATTCCTTATTTAGATATTTAACAAAGATTTAATCAGCAAATAAAGATAATCATTAATCAATGAGACAACAGTTAATAATATTAAGACTTACATTTCTAAACTATCTTTTGAATTAAAATTAATTGAAACTCGTTCCACATTAAAAGTGGGAAATTTGAGTTCTTTTTTTTCAACCATGGAAAATTTAGTGAAACAATCACGAAATCGATCTTTTTCATCTCCTTTAAAATATGGGTATGATTCATTGATTAAGCAGCTCACTATATCATCTCTTATTGAATCTGATAATTTTAGGCAATATCCTAATTTTTTTTTAATGCTAAAATAAAAAAATTGTTATTTAAAATATAGATATTTGTGATTCGAAAACTAACCAAGAAATAAATATAATAAACAAACCATTTTTTCAAATTGGTGGATGAATTTCCGCAAAATGTTCTTTGATTTTTTACAAGGTTAATAAATGATTTAATCATTTCAGGTTTAGTCTGACTTCTACTGGAAGTGGAATTAATATTAAATTCTTTTTGCAAATTTTTAAGTTCATGAGTTTTTAAAATATTAAGTAGACAGTCAAGGTCACAAGAAAGTACATCTAAAAGAAAAAAAACAAACAAAAATCAAATTTAATAATTTATATTTATACATTATACTATAAATTATACCTGTATTTATTAATTGTTTTGTTGCTAATGACGTTAAGATACTGTCAAGATCCTGATACAAATTTAATTCTCTATATTTTTTAAGTCCATCAGGCTCATCTACACGAATCCAACCATGTTTTCTAGCAATCAATCTTCCAAAAATTTTAAGTTCATCATCAGAACAATTATCAATAATAGTCATTATACCATTTTCATAAAGAAAAAAAATTTCTACTTTCTGAACAATAAATTTTATAAATCTACTATATGTATCACCACCAGTAATTGTAACTTTATTTTTTAATAAATCAATAATTCTTGGACTTTTCGTAGGCGTATTAATATTATTTATACTTAAATTTTTAGTTGGAGTGACTTGTGGAGAAAAATCTAACTGCTTAGTCACTTGTTCTATAGAATATTGATTTTTAATATCTGTTATTTTTGAATTTTTTTTTTTTTTGTTTTGAGTGTGCGGGCTCATAGCAGATATTGGTAATTTATTAAATATATCTGGTTTAGAAATATCCACATTATTTGTTACAAATTCTGATTTTACAGTACTTTCAATAATAACATTTTCTTCATTTAATCTTTGTTCAGTAACAGTTTTAAAATAGCCATCAATTTTGTTTGTTACAGATGATGCTTTTTTCTGGATAGGTTGAAAATAATAAGTTATTGGTTTACAATTTTTACTACCAATGGATTTGAATTTTTTAGAAGGAGTAGAATTATTTGAACTATTTCTTTTTCTAGAAGATGGTTTTATATTAATTTTAGTTCTATCATCTATATTAAAGCGATTAGGACGATTTTTAATACTTGGTGATACCAATATTTTATTATTTTTCTCATAATCAGAATTTTCCGTTTTAACAGGTGTTATCTGTTCAGGTTTTATTAATTCATCCTCATAAGGTAATATGACTTGTTGACTTAGTGGTGAAAACTCTAGGTTTTTGTTAAAAGGTGAGCGGCTATGAGAATCATCAAATATTAAAGTCCGCGATACAGAATTCATCTCACCACTAGTTTTATTTTTTATCCTACTTCTTTTTGGTGTGAATGGCGAAGTTGAATTCATTTTTTCTGCGAAAGAATTAAACAATCTGCATTAAAAAACAAAAGTCACCCTATAGTTAACTATATACTTACATTACAAAAACAAATAATACTCTTTAGCAACAGCCACTTCAGTGAATTAAATGATTACATCCTTTCAATATTAAATCGTAAATACTTATTTCATAATAATAATAAAACCGTCAAAAAAATTTTTAACTTTAATTAGTTGATAAGAGTTTCTGAAATTCTCATCACGTTATCACGTTTGGAGAACACTGATCTACAAAACAAATTCATGAATAAATAAATTGATTTATCCTTTGACTAAGGACATAATTCTGCTACAGACAGTATAAATAACACAAGAACAAGATCGTTTTTATTATCTATAAACCTAGTGTTATATCATCAAAAGTAAACACAAATATAATCAAATGTATATTAAGTGGGTGTGTTTTTGGACTGTGTATAGCCGATAATTATAGATAATAAACAAAAATATAAAATTGGCGGAAAAAAGTGTGATAATGGTTAAGTTAGGTTGTTTGGTATAATGTAACTAGATACCAGACTCCAAAGTAAACAACACGGTTACCATCTATAAAAGTATGAAAACAATTTTTTACGGCTACTATCGTCGTAAATTTGAAAGTCTCATAATTGTGAATTCTTACAAACAATTCTAATTTGGGAATATCAACATTACTCATGCGTCATTGGCAGTTAAATCGATAATAATCAGAAGGTAAAAAATTATAAACTAATGTATTATCTTGCCGAACCAGTTGCATATATATTATAGTTATCAAAGAGATGGAGTCCTTTATTCTGCGATGCAGTGCTCAACAAAAAACTGTTCTAGAGTAAAGCAACAAATTTTCTTTTTAATGAATAGAAAATATCTCTTCCCATAAATAAAGGAGTACGAAATAACTTACATTTTCTTTTAATAATATACTTTTTTAAGTTTTAAAAAATCTTTTAATTTTCGGAACTTTAATTTTTACAATTCTTTTATGAGATTATCTACAATTTGAATTGCTTCAACTAAGATTGTTCCTTGAGTTTCTAAATGGGTAATGTTTGATAATAAGACACTATAGCTTGTGTGTATAAGTGAATAAAAATTAAATTTGAATGAAAATTTTTATCAAATATAACTTTTTTTTTCAGTTGATATTTTATATTGATATAATTTATATAATATAAAATTATTAAAGTACGACTTATAACTTTGAAAAAGTTTTTATTTTATATAGCCAATGTTTAACATTAAAAAAGTTAAACATTTAAAAAACATATTCTTTAACATATTTTGAAATAATCTCAAAGTCCAACATATTTTTGAAATATTAATAAAAAAAACAAAATAACACAAGCAAAACGCAGTAAAATGTAATTTTATTTTAAAATATGCTTATTTATGTAAAAAACCTCAAAATATGCAGACTAAAATTTCATTTTTGAACTAATTAGGTTGTGATTTAAATTTGTAGCTCATCCAATAACTTCTCGATTGAATTCAGTAAAAAATGCAAATGCATGAATTTCCAGGTCCTAGTAATAATTAGTTTATATTTAAAAAATTCAAGCGTACACTTAATTCTTTAATTTCTATGAAATTCATTATAGAAAATAATCTTTCACAGTAATTTAATGTTGCAGAAATACTATCTAACAGATACTAAAACTAACAATTTTGTAAATATTATTTAGAAGAAATTTATTTCATATTTCATCATATAATTCTATTACGTATTGCATCCTTAAAATATTTATATTCGTGCTAAGTTTAGAATTTTCAATAAACTATTTACTATCAACAAAATATGTATTTAGGTATTATATAATAAAGTATTTATGCGTACATTATTTGAACTATAAAGTATAAAGTACAATAGTAAAAAAAAAGTACAGTGCTTTGAAAATCGTACGGGTAGAAAACTTTATCATAAATCTATTCGGCAATTTCACATAGTATTACTAAGTGATTTTAAAGTAATGTTGGATACATTTTTTTCTTTTTCTGTACCTTCAAACATTTCAAATATTAAAAATATTTCACTTGTTTCTGTACTAATGTTGAGCCCGTACCATAGGTTATATTAGGGGTTAATATATCCTAAATACAGTCCTAATACCACGAGTAACTTTACCAAACCGAGGTTCTAATTGAATACCTCTAAAGTAGTGGTTTTTTTCATTCACGACGGACCCTTTAACCACTCACCACTATTTCACATACCCCAAATATCAATTTTGAATATAAATAATGGAAAATAATAATAATTTTTAAGGAAAATTAGGAAATATTTATTTATTTTAATTAGCTTGCGCCAAACAATGTATATAAAAATAATAATATCAACTAAACAATTTTATTTTAATGTGAACCTTGAGCTTGTTTTCTTGAAATTAATTTTTTGAAATCTGGCTCCACATTTGATAAATAAACCCGTAAGTCTGAACTTACAAACAGTTTATTACGATATTTATTTTTTATGAACATGTACGTAGAAAAGGCCCTTTTTACCAACACAATACAAAAATTGATCTACTTAAATTATCTACATTCTACAGTGTTCATATTATAACGAAGAAATGTTATCGCATTAATAACATTAAATCGCAGACTCTACATTGTAATAAGAATACAATTATTAAATTATTAAATATTTCATTAATAGCAAACTATTTCAGTAACATTAAATTTCACGTTTTCCGCCATTACTCAATTGTTTTTTGCGTACCCCTGAGATCATGCCATGAACCCCTAAGGGTACGCATACCTCAGGTTGAAAATCGCTACTCTAAAGGATAAAAATGTATTCATTTGAATATTGTGGTTTGATTTTTTTTATCATTAAAAAAAAAAAGATTTTGACTTTAAAAAAGTAAATAAGTAACTTAATATAATATTATATATATAAAATAAACATATATATTATATAATATATATGTTTATTTTATTTATGAATTATGTTGATTAATGTTAATAATTATTTTATAAAATATACTTTATATACTAATAAATTTAAATAATTAACAATGAAATATTGTCGCGTAGTGTTAAAAATGAACAACAAAAACAGCACTTTTAACAATGATCAATTGGTTAAAGCATATGAATATAAGTCAAAGATTTTGACTGATCGGAAAAACAAATTAATAAACGAATACACTAATATACTTAAATTATACAAGGTACTATATTATGATTCATTTAATGATTAATCTTTATATTTATAAATTAAAATATAATTACAGGACATTTGGGTGGAGACTGATATATTATCACAAAGAATTAATACGTTAAAGAAGATGTATGAACAAGAATTACAAATTAAAGATTTATATCAAAATTTCTTTAAAGTTTCTGAAGGTGACTTAATAAATTAATAATATTATCCATCCAGAGCCGTATTTATCTAGACAAGGGCCCTTGAGCACATAGAATTTAGGGGATCTTTTTGAAACAAAAGTTCGACTATTAATTCACATTACCTACTTATTTCTAAATTATAACAACAATTTAGAATTTGAAACGATATTTTTAGACACGTCTTTTTTTTAATACGTGTAAATTATATTATTTTATTACGGATATATAATAATTAAAGACCGGATTTATATTCTCTTAAAATGCCCAAAATATGATGCTAATATTCTCTAAAAAACCTTCATATATTCTCATTATATTCTCTCAAAATGTATAAAATATGCAAAAATATGCTAAAATATTTAATCAATATCATTATATGCTTTAATATGCATTTTTAAATTTTTTTTTCAACATTATTTTAATAGTGAGGTATTAATTAGGTATTTAAAGTTGCGTATTATACCTAATGGAATACCATTGCACTTTAGTAAGAGTGGAAAATAGGAATATAGTATAAATATAACAGAATAATAGTAAAAATCAGTAAGAAAACAACTGCCAGCATTGTAGGTTAGCCACCATGTTTAGGGAACGACACAGAAACTTAATATGATAAAGCACCATAACCACAGAATAGACTAAATTTAGTCTATTCTGTGCTATAACACTGATAATACCAAAGAACTAATGTGTGTATTATTTTTATCAAATTGATAAAAAAAAAAGAAAATTGTAAATGTTCAAAAAAAATTTTCTGGGTACCGAAATTAAAAATAAATAGATATTTATTCTCACAATTTACGAAGTATTCCAAAATATGCTAAATGGGTTAAATATTCTCTAACCCATGAAATATTCTTAAATATGCAAAAAAAACTTTTTTCTTCGCATTCAGCATTGAATGAATCGTCCACATTTTGTACTCTCATAAGACTGCATAGACCCAGTAACGATATGTAAAAACATATAAATCCGGTCTTTGATAATAATAAATAACCTTGTAGCCACTTGCTATTGTATGTCGATAACGTGCTTTTAATCAAATGTTTCGCTAAAGAAGTAATATTAAGTATATTAAATAGTCACTATATTAACCCATATATCATGTGCTAGTAAATAATCTATATTTGTTTTATAAATATCAACGAAAATCCTAATATTATGCACTTCTTATAATTTTATAACACATTGAAGTATATTATACCATCGTCCTTTTAAATTTGTATCAGAATTATAAAAGTCTCTGTAAAAATCTAAATACTAGAACTAATGTGATGTAGTAATAATCAAAGTATATTATTCTGATTATGATATATTACAGATGTTAATAGTTATGAAGTACCAAATAATCAAATAAATATTTTAGAAAAAAATATGAATGATTTGACTGAAGGACAAAGATTAAAAATAAAAATTGTAAGTGCTTATTATGTAATATCTTAATATTCCCTATTTTAAACTAAATAACGTAGAAAGATTAAATAATATTATAGAACAGAAATGCAGCATTAATTTTACGTATGGAAAAACAGCTAAATGTAGTCAACTCAAAGTTGGACGAAAGAAAATCTTACTTTGTCACTGTGTATAAAAAATATTTACAGAGTCAATATTAAACATGGATATACATGAATAATTTGATTTAATTTTATTGTGTGTACATATTACATAGTCACATAGTAACATTTAATGTTTAATTTATTTGTAACGCTATAAAAATAGTTAAATCAATACATTTAGTTTCTATGGTTATCAAACAGTATGTTGCATTTTTCTTTTAAGTCAGAGTTTTTTAAATTTTAGTTAAGTACAAAAAATAATATGTATATAGTGTTTCAGTTTTATTTATTAAATTAACGACTAATTTTATTTTAATAATGCCTCCAAAATTAGATCAAACAACTAAAAAGGCAACTAGACTATCATTGGTAAGGTAAATGCTAAATTATAATATACATATTTTAAATTATTATCATTTACGTAAACTAGTCTCAACCGGGTCCAAAAAAACCATTCAACAAAGAACCTTCCAGGCGTCAAGTTAAGATAGCTAAACCCGCGGACGATATTAATGCAGTTACATCAAGCGAACCTCTTAAGCCAGAGGATCAATTAAAACTAACCGAAGAAGTATGTATAATTTTAATTAGGGTTCTTTTCATTCCCAAAATAAAGTTGAGCTTTCAGTAAGAATATATTTAAAACCAATTAGAGGTTTAGGACAAGGGTGGCCGATCCCAAATAGTAGGAGATAAAGGCGAAGGAGAAGACGAAGAAAATATTAAAACCAATTAATAGTTTAAAAAGTAATTTTTTAACAAGGGTTTTTTTTGTTTTCTAAGAAAAAAATGAAAAAAAATTTCTATGCTAAGAGTAAATACAATTTTTATTTATTCGGTTAAATAAAACTTAAAGTTATTATGTATAAGAATCATGTAATTCTTATAATCAAATTTATATTTGGCGGTATATATTACCATGACTTCTCGAAATTATACATCAATAATTTGTCTTAATGCAACTATTATTGTACTCGATCAAACTACTATAGAGTTGATAATGGTTATAAAATTATATTATAATTAAATACGATATTATTTAGTTTACCTTATATATACGTACATTTATTAGATGTTATTTTATATATTTTAAAATGTCTCTAGTAAACTCGTTGGAAACTAAATAAGTACTTAATGTAGCAGATTTTTTTTAAACTATTGAAAGGATAATACACTTCGATTATTTTGAAAAATATTAAAATATTTGAAAATTGACAAAAATTAAAGTTAAAGTTTATTTTGTAATATATTTGAATTTATGTTTTGTAACCTTAATGATATTAATTATTATTTTGGTTTATAACTACTCTTATTTTTCTATTTTTGTGTGATCATTCATGTGATAATAAATAGACACAGAATTAAATGATAAAAGCTTTTTGGTATCCATAAGTCATGGTAATTTTTTTGAAGCCGATTTATTTGTAAACGATTCAAAATATTTGGCTTTTACTTTTTAGATTTTATTTTCTTGTTTAAAAAGAAAATCTTATTCTATATACAACTTCAGTCTTAATTAAGTTATCATAATCAGATAATAATATTAAATTTGTTTATTCCTGTGTGTTGCTAGAAATTATAAGTTATGTTTTATTTATTCAATTTATTGGTTGTCTATTGTATATTATATACATTTCCAAGTATATTCGTTTTGTTGTTGGATTTTGATTCATTAGTAAATATAATTAACGCATATTTAATAGAATGAATTTATTTTTTATTTTATTAACTATAAATTAATTTTCATTCAGATTAATAAAAAAAAAGAACCGGATGGGCCTCGCTCTGCTGTACACTTGGGGGTGAAGTGCGACTCTTTAGTCATAAAAGAATTGTAAAAATTAAAGTTCCGAAAATTAAGGGTAACTCAGACATATCAGTACATATTTAATGTTTAAGGATAACTCAAACATTAAATATGTTCAGTAATCAACATAACATAGTTTCTTGCAACACACAGGAACAAACAAATTGAATATTATAACTTGATTGTGATGACTTACTTACATATTATAATTTATAATTAAAATAAACTGCTCAAAATATTAATAAATATTTAAAAATATAATATTAATATATAAATATTTAGAAATAGAATTCTTCAAAATTGTCAATAGATATTAATTATAGTTAAACGAAAGAATGAAATCTAGTTTTAAAATGTAGTAAAATAAAGAACTTTAATTTCCTTTTGAAAGTTAGAAATTAATAAATAATATTTTAATATGTAGTTATAAGCAGGGATGCACCTAAAGAGGTTTTGGTAGTTAGCTGACTCACAATTTTTTCTCGTTAATATTTGTTCCGATGTTAATTTTTGACATAACTTCATCGAAGTGTCGAACAATTTTAATGTTAAAAAGAACCGGATGGGCCTCGCTCTGCTGTACACCTGGGGGTGAAGTGCGACTCTTCATAAGATAGGTCATTATAAAGGATTTGTTAAATTTGAATTCAATGATAGGTATCATTGTATACGAAAAACGATTCTGAACGGAGATGATATGTTAGTCTAGAATATAATACAATGTTATTTATAAATATTGTATAAGTATATTTTATTTTTAAACGAAAAATTTAGAAAAACCGAAAATTTAAATTGTCTATAAATAAGTCAAAATATGTCAAAATACTTTGAAAACTTAACCATGTATAGAAAACGTCAATATAAAGATTTAATGATAATTTCAAGTTGTTGCGGTTTTTCGTTTTTGAGTTAGGGCATTTTAAAAAAACCGATATCATTTGTCAGTTTAGAATATTTTACATGTAATTTTATGTCAATATTCGCTGTTCAAACGCTTATAAAAAAAAATTGTGCCTGTGGATTTTAATAATTTTTGAATGACATTAAGAACTACTTCTGTGGAATCTTCTATTAAATTTTCAAGTATTTTGTAGGAGCCAAATTTTTTTTATAACCGATTATAAAAAAAAAAATGTAAAAAAATCGAATATTTTAAATGCCTATAAGTGGCTTAAAAATCAATATTATATTTTGAAAAAAATATGACATAAAGGAAATAACACTCTTAACAGCTGGTAGAAATTTCAAAAATCTGCGACTTATACTTTTTGAATTATAACAAATATTAAAAAATCGTTTGAGAATAAATCGCTATTTTATGCAATTTCGTAAATATTTAAATTTCAAACAGTCATAAAATTTTTTCCTCTAAGTCCGGTATAAATTTTTTTAAAGATTTTTGAAGAGTAGCTTATAGATAACCTAGTGTTAAAATTTTGAACCTTAAGTATGAACAGAAATAATTTTATGAATTTTTATCTACAAAATAACTTGCAAATTTTCGCAATTTTTGCATATTTCGTATAAATTGGAACTTTGAGCACTTATAAAAAAAATTGTTACTTACGATTTTAGATTTTTTTTTATCAGTTAAGGAACAACTTATAAGAAACCTTGTATTAAATTTTTAAGATTTTCTGGCCGGCCAAAAAAATTTTATCGTTATTTAAAAAAAAAAAAAATTAAAAAAATTGAAAATTTCAATTATCTATAAATAGCTTAATAAAAGTCAAAATACTTTGAAAATTTAACGATGTATAGAGAACGCTAATCTAAACGTTTAGTGAAAATTTCAAGTATTTACATCGATTAGTTTTTGAGTAATAGCAAAATAAAAAATTTGATTTTGTCGAAAACTAGTTTTGCGTAAAAACTCCCGTTTTTCTCTTATTTTTTTAGGGTTTTTCCCGTCGCATTTAAAAAATATTGAAAATTTTTTACTTTTTACCCCCTAAAGTACCAAATAGATTCACTTTCCTTTCAGAAAAGTTGGTACATAAGCAAATCGAAGAATTTTTACTGCCAAAAAAGGTGTCGTCAGACACAAATATAAAAAAAAAAAATAAAAAAAAACACACATCATTGTAAAACCAATAGATTCCATCACTCCGTTCAGAATCTAAAAAAATGCGCATTATTTCAACTATGGGTATAATAATTTGAAAATATTTTATATGGAACTCACCCTCTCTTTGAAATTATATTTATAAACTTATAAACATCTATTACAAAATATATACATTGGTTACCGATACTGCTGTCTGCTATAATATGTATGTATCATGTCTAGCCGTACACACTACACAGTTAACACTAAGTAGGTACAGAATGTTACTACGACACAATGTTTTTACTTTTGCGTCCTTACGTCATAATACAAGGCACAACGGTCAATATACAGTTATAAAATATCAAGCTAGGGAAAATTAATGATAATTTTTAACCGAGTCAAGTTAATTCGTTTTTTTCAATTAAATTAATAATTAAGTTAATTTAAATGAGAATCACATCAATTAATTTTAAAATGAGTTTCCTTACAATATGTTATATTTGTACACAATAAATTCATTTGGTACCTTAACTAAGATAATAACAACATGAAATAACTTATGGAAGTTGACCCACTAGTGTGGAAACTTTCTAACTAAGAGGAGCGGAGAATTATTAATCATTGCAAGTTGAGATTCAAAAGATCTCGACTCCAGTGTATTTTTAAACGACAAAAGAGATTATCTGTGATAAATTCACTAGCCAAGTTATATACAAGTAGATTTCCGTGGTTGATTGATTTGGTGTAGAAGTTTTACAGCCATAGAATTTCTGTAATATAAACCATTTTAACTTTTAGGTAATTCTTTAAAGAAAGATTTGAGATGTACCTTTGTACAGTTGTAATTTGGTAGAGAAGAATTAATTGGAAGGCATGATATATATTTTAATAATCTTATTTTAAATAAATTATAATTTTTGTTTATTAAACATTTCAATATTATCCACATAGTTTAATGAATGTTAAACAATAAAAACCATAAAAATATATAGTTACTAAAAAGTATCTGCATTATATTTTAGGAATTGGATGATCCAATAAGTAACATTTTACAAGTAATAGAATTACCGGAACAAACTGCCCGAGTTGTTTATAATTATAAAGATGGATCTTTTGTGCCTTATAAAAATAATGATTCATTCATTACACTAATTGAACTGACATCTACGTTAATTTATCGAGAATCAAAAAATGCTAGTACACAAAATGGTAAAGAATATTATATTAAGTGTTATATGAATTAGTCCTTCGCTATTAAAATAATAAAATACATATAATAATTATTACTTTTCATATAATTTATGTATTTTAGAGTTAACATACGTAGATGACCTAACAGAAGACAACAAAAAGGAAAATGTAGTTAAACAGGTAAGAGAAGAAAACGATGATAATAATTCTGATCATACAGATTATATAGATGAGAATGTTGATACACGGATACAAGAAGAAGTGGATGAAGGAGATAGTGAAGGAGAAGATTTTCCTCATGAAGAAACAGACGGTAGAGAAGAAATGGACGAAGAAAAAATTTCAAAACCTAAAACTGCTTCAGACTCAGATGACGAAACACCAGCAGTTGCAAATGAAAAATCTATGAGTAATATTATTTTGTCAGCTAACCAAAGAAACGCACCAAAGAAGCTTATGAATCAATTTAATTTCTTTGAGAGATGTGCACTTACAGAAGAAATACTTTTAAGAGTAATACGATCAATTATTTTTGTAGTATTAAATTATAACAAATGTATGTATTAGGATAAAGAAATTCAAACTACACCACCAACAAAAAATGACTTCTGTGCTTATGCTACACAGTGGATTATTTATGATGCTTACAATGAAGATTTTTTAAAGCAACAAGAAGAAAAAGAAAAAGAAAAAAGAGATAAAATAGCTGTACATGCAAATAAGAAGATAACTATAAAAAAAAAAAATAATGACGTCACTGAAGATCAAACTGAAAAAATGATGTTGATGACCGCAAAATTTTTAGAAAGAATAATCAACTTAAATACCATGGATGCTATTGCTCAAGGTTAATATAAGGTTAATGTAAGGTTAATATAAGGTTAATATAAGGTTAATATAAGGTTAATATATACTTATATAAATCATAAACGTAGTCTCACATATTTTAATACAATAAACATTTGAATAATATGAATAATATTATAACTAATATATGTTTATAGCTAACAAATTATTCCATTTTAGATTTTCGATATTATGAAGATCCATCTGATCAATTTAGAGATAGAGAAGGAACTTTACTCCCACTATGGACAATGACATATGAAAGAGCTGATAACTTGTATGTAACTGATATTAGTTGGAGTCCGGACTATTTTGACATGTTTGCTGTCACTCTAGGAACTTGTGAGTATAGAAAAATATTTGGTGTTAAAACTTAAATGTTTTAGTATTGTATTTTTAGAATGTGATCAATTTTATACTAATAAGTATTGAATATTTCTGACATTTTTTTTGTGATTAATAAGTAGTTAAAGACATTTTAGTGTTAAACAAATATATTTTCTATACTCTATCAATAATTTAAAAAATTTATTTATATTTTCAATATTCTAAATTTGTTAAGTTATTAATTTTTTTTTGAAGATATAACATTTTATTGGTACTTAAATATTCATTGTGAATTGCCTAGTTGTGTTTATTAATAAAAAATAATAAATTAAAACTATCCAATACGAAATTGTATCAATAGGACTAAAAAAATATTGTTTTATTATTAAGTTTTATAAAACAATTTGATATAGGATTAAATAAATTTTCAACCTATGACGGAATTCTCTGAATGTTAAGGAATTTCAAAAATGAATGTACTAGAATGAAAAAGTAAAAACAATTAAGGTTATAAGTATTGGACATTAGGTAACAGACTGGCGCGACTATGGTGGCTATTTATTTATTTAAACGATACGTTCTTACCGAGTGTATACAAAATATAACACAACAATTGTATGAGTATAATTCTAAATTTTATTAGGTAAAAAAATAAAAATAATCTTTAATATAAAATAATAAAAACTGAAATTATTGTAATTTATACACTTAAGCATAGTTAATAGTTATAGGAGGTACGGGACAGATTTTTAAAAAATATGCTTCTAAAGATTGTTTTAATTACTATAGGATCCAGTGAATATTTTAACTAGTTAACTAGGTGAGACAATTATCGCCCAGTGATTATACTCTGTCGACAGTATTTTGAAAGATTTGGTGAAATATTGCAAAACGAACGTGTAATACTATAATGATACCATGGTATTATACATTGACTATTTTGGGAAAAACATTTTTTTGTCGTCCAGTGAAAATTCCTTATAAAATACACTGACAAGATCATTAAGATAATATTATGGAAAACAGGACGTTTCCAAAAAATGAAGATTGTTTGGTGTCCCGTGTATGCAGTGTATACAGTAAATGTTTTGATTATTTGCAATTTTTTTATACATGGAAGAAAGAGTAAAACGTTAATAATCATTGAAATATATTTATGTATAACAATAAATCTCTCATCCTTATGGCACATGTATGGCAATTTCAGCAACTAAAAGTTGTTCATTTAATAATAATTATTATAATAATTTTTATGTATATTTTTTTATTCGTAGCTCAAGGGCATTTGCCATTAACTGATAGTCCAGATGTGGGTTACGTATGCTTATGGTCATTAAAGAATCCATCATATCCCGAATACATAAACCAGACCCATTGTGGAGCTATGTGTTTAGATTTTCATCGAAATCACGGGTTTCTTCTAGCAGTTGGATTCCACGATGGTCATTTGGCTGTATATAACGTTAGCTTGCCAACTAAAGAACCTCAATACATGACAGACGCAGTCAATACTAAGCATATGGGTTGCGTAAGACAGGTGAATATTTATTTATTTTTAGTTTAAATAATTATGACCATTTTTTTAAAACTTTATTTTAGTAAATAACAAATGGTTTATAGTTTAAATAATATTTCATTGACATAATACATTAATACAATACATTTGTGAAAGTTTATCCAAATATTTTAAATTGTTTAATAATTCTAACAAATTTAAAATATGCAATTAAAACAATTTCATGTATGAAAATATTATAAATCACATTTATACTAAGTTATTTCTGAGAAAAAAATTGTCTAGGTAATTTGGGTGAAAGATTTACCTGATGGCGAGTTAAATTTTTATTCTATATCTGAAGATGGAACTGTTTGCAATTGGTTACTCATGCAAAGTGAAATGTCAAAAACCATTATAGTTACATTAGTTTTAGATATAGAACCACAAATAACTCTGGGCGGAATTAGTGAAACATTAATTGGTAAGCTATTAATTTAAAATATTTTACTCATTAATTTTATGTAAAAGTACGATGTACGAAGTACAATTAGTATTTTAGGTAGAGGAACTACGATTGCATTTCATCCGGAAAATAATGGGATATACTTGGTTGGAACTAATGAAGGCTATATATTTAAATGTAATACAGAATGGAGCTCATTTTTTATGCAAAAATTTAAAGCTCACGAAATGTCCATTTATAGAATTGATTATAATAAGTACGATCCAAACATTTACTTATCGTGCAGTGGTGATTGCACAGTTAAAATATGGGAGGACAAATCTGAGTAAGCATACAAATAATGTTTTAAAAAGTTAAATTTGGATTGTTCAAAATTATTTTAAAGTTAATCGTATATATTGAATTAAACTATATAGTAACTGATAGTTACAATATTTTTTAGTTGAAGTTTTAGTTATGTCAATAAATTTCTTTTCAACTTGAAATGTTTTACATAACACAATATACTAACTATATACCAAATTAATATATTCTTTCTTTAATATATAATCTTATAAAATATTAGATTCATTTATTTTATAAACAAAATATTAACTCAATTCAATTGGTATAAAGTAGCTGGATTTTTTATTTTTTTTTTTTTTTTTGGAGAGTGAAAAACAAAAGTATTCATATCCACCCATAAAAAAAAAAATTGTCGTTACGCTCGCATAATATAAATTACGCAATATATGTGTATTGATGTATGCTTTGATGTTATGTCTAAAAATTGTCAATCAAGTATCGATCAATTTCCCACCCAACTATCAAATTAAAGACGATAACTGCCCCTTCCTCCCTGTTCCCCTAAATTTGTTGATTAGCTCAGACACATTCGTATATTAGAGTCTGAGTGAACCGTAGAATATATTGGTTTCGCCATATTATTTTACTATTATTATTATTATTATTATTATTATTATTATTAATATTTTTGTTTTTACACGATTTCGATGAGAAGATTATTCCAATCAAACAAGCTTTTTTCTTTTTTTTTTTTTTTTGATAGAAAATAATTTTTGAATTTTTCATCAGATCTTCAAATATTTGAAAAAAAAAATGAGGAAAAATTCAAGAAATTACCTATATATATCATCTATATCAGTCACTCGACTATTGTTTTTCACTTGTACGTTTCACTAATATATTGAATTTTCATTTAATTTTTATAATGTATTCATTGCCGTATTGTATATTGAATTTGAATTTTTTTTTTTAATTTAAGTATACCTTTGTTAATCTTCGATCTACTGTGGAGTGTATCAGATGTCCTTTGGTCACCGTTTTCCAGTACAGTATTCGGCGTCATTACTGAAGATTGTGATGTGGTATTTTATGACTTAGACGCAGATAAGTATAAAGATATTTGCCGTCAGCCTATACAAGCAGAGAATCAATATCAACTAACCAAGTTATCATTTAATTGGAGGATGCCTGTCATTGTTGTTGGTAGTTCTAAGTAAATATTTCCACTTAAATTATCTTAATGTACAACAATTGACGATTTGTTTTAATATATTTCAGAAGTACAATAGTTGCATTAAAAATGTCACCCAACCTCCGATTAATTATGAAACCTCCAAAAAAGGGTAAACACTATACTACGCAAATGTTAGAACTAGAAAAATTACACAAAGCTTTGGACTCTACTCGGGAACCAGATACTTTAGTTGTACCTGCTGATGATGACACGACGGATTCATAAATAAAGTCTTCTTTTTTTTTTCATTATATTTAATTAAGTATGATTTTTTGAATAAATGTGGTATTATTTTGTATCATATGGTAAGGATATATATGTTAATAATAATTCAAATTGTTTAAAAATATTAGAAAATATAGTTATTTAAATTCACAGAGGTGCATAGGCGGCATTTAGGGGGCATGAGGAGGCAGTTGCCCCCTTAGGAAAAATATTGAGAGGGCAAACTCATCATTTTGCCCCCTCATTAATTAAATATTATTAAAACGATTTTTAATTTTTATAAAATATTTATGTTGAAATTACTATTGTACAATTATATAAGAAAATCATATGTTAAGTCAGTTCAAAATTATCAATATTACCATAAATTAATATAAACTAATGTAAATTCTAGAAACCTGTATATTAATATAATATTATGATTACTTTTAAAACATAACATAAGATATACCACATATTTTTATTTTTATAAGATGCGAATCTGTATTATTTAGCACAATTAGGGCCGTTCATACAATGTCCGAATAACTGTCGGTTAAGACTAACCGGTAGAATTCTGTCGGTTAACACATGATAAATTCTTCCGGTTAGCGTTATCAGGCACTAACCAAACATTGTAAGAACGGCCCTTAGTGTATGTGGTGATAGCACAAAAATACAATGAAATAGGAATAAGAAACCACCCATTAGTAGCACTTGACTGGGAAATTATTTAAATATAAATTATAAAGATAAAGGAGTGTGAGATGTTATATGTTATTATTGAGATCATGCCCGTATTAACACTATCGTAGGTCCTAGGCACAGTGCCTATTTATTTTCCATTGTGCTACGGTCCTGTGTACAGCATTAAAATGATAAAAAAACCTTATGTTTCGGAGAGGTCCAGAGGTAGTGTTGAATCTGAGTGCTAAGCCTTTAAATCAAAAATATTTACAATATAAAAATCTTAACTTTTGTTATTTATTTTATATTTGATAACAATTTTTAACACATCCTAAAAACATTTAATTTTACTCTAAATATATTTAATAATTGTTATTATTTACAATATTGAATTTTGGCAATTTTATTATATACAGTTTTCAATTTTGTATATTTCTTCCCGGTATTTAAATATAAACAATAGATATTTCTACCAAAAAAAAAAAAAAATATATGTAACAATATTATGTAGAATAATTCTTAAATATAACTTTATAGTTACAAAACTTTTTAACGACATTTTTTGTTTGCAAATGATTCAATAACTTTTTCGGTACCGATTTCTTGAAGCAATTCATGTTCAATTGCAAGTACCGATAATAATGATAATTTGTCTTGCCCAATAGTTAACCGCTGCCAATTCTTAATCCTCTTTAAAATTAAAAATGATCTTTCACCTTCACACGAAGTCCCAAAAATTGATAAAGTATATTCTGAAAGTAATGTTTACATTTGGAAAACTTATGACCATTTTGGTATTTATTTGTTTCATTAGCACATAGTTGACAGACATTCCAGTTTCTCAAAAGCTCTTAAAGATTAAAAACTCATTAACAAATGCAGATTTCAAATCAGTTTTATAGTTTTCAACTAATTGAAACTAATTCAACTAACTTTATTTTTATTTCTTCATCATTTAAACTCTCATCAGTTAAAAAATTAAATCTTTCGTCTAATCTTAAATAGGCATTTTTTCGTTTTTCCATTTCTACGATCAATTTATCAAATAAAACATAAAATGTTTGGATTTGGAATTTATCTCTAGCACTCATTTGATCTACAGCATCAATTGCATTGCCATCATTTATCGAAATTTTATGTTTACGTTTCCTAGATTCTATTTCAGAATAATCAGATAAACTGGAAACGTACATAATATATTACTTGTTGTGTTAACGTCTACATATAGTAGATTGTTTGTATATAAACTTAAAATCAAAAAAAAAATTAAATTATTACAAAAAAATCGTAGCCTCACATTTTATTTTTATAGGCCCTAAAATGTTCGTAGGCCCTAGGCACAGTGCCTATAGTGCCTATGCTCTAATACGGCATCTAATACTTCATAACATTTTAGCTTTTATCGGTATTTAATTTTATCACATTAATCGTAAGATATATGTATTGTACTCTAGCTCAATCAATACATTTCTAAATATAATATGTACCCGTATCGGCATAGTTCATTCGTAAAATTAAATTAATTAAAATAAATGCTAATTATAATTTTAATGACCTTTTTTTATTTTTGCTTTCTTAACCACCAGATTTTAGAGTTCTAAAAACTGGCCTTCTAGTTACTTTGAGTTGCCCATCCCCAGTGGCTTAGTTAAAAAAAATATTTGGAGGAAGGGGTTAAACTTTTAATTCTCTCTTACATAAATACCAACTTTTTAATTTTAATAAATCGAATAAACATTTAATTAAAATAGAAAATGTATTAGTATTTAGTTTGTTGAAACGGTGAACATTGTTTAATGAAGACACGATATAAGATGATATCTTAAAAAGAATATAAATTTTATAAAATAAGAGGAACCTGTCGGTGGAGGGGGATTATTCCCCTTGACTACGCCACTGCTCGTCCTTGCTAATGTTATGTCCGTATACAAGGGTGGTAGGTGTCTCCTAGAAAAAGAATTCGGAATACATTTTTTTATAAATAGATGATTTTGAGTGATTCGTTTACATTATTATAATTGTATATAATGTCTAAATGCAATATTATTGAATATGTCACAGAAATTTTATTAAAATATGCAATGACCCTAATGAAAGAATAATTATTTTTATCAAATTAAGTTTATTAAGTTTCTCTAGCTACAAAGTAATTATAATAATGATCATTTTAATCTTACAGTTCTAACATATCAAATTTTGGAGAAGTAGGTTATAATCTGTGTAGACATAATTATGTACTCTATTTTTTATAGTTTCACGTCATTATTCATGTTTATTGTTATACATTTTAATTTTATTAGGAATATACTATGAGTACTAAATTAGTAACACAAAAAATTATGTTCTTCTGTCTGGATAAGTAAAATTTATTCTATACCTGCTGTCGCTTAAATAGCGAAAAAAAAGTATAATTTATTTTGTTTGTATTGAATTCTATAACTTTCAGTAGTTGAGGATTATTTAACTGACATCTTATATTGGCTGAAAATAAATGCCTGTTGCTATCATTACGCCACGTGCTTACCATGTATTCGTGTCAAATATTTGTAGAATTGAAAAACTACCGACAAATTTAATCTGAATAATTTTTGCATATTTCAACTAATTAATTAATTTAAAAAAATTGTATAAAAAAATGTACAGTTATTTTTTAGTAGGCAGTATATTTTAACTTAAATATAATATTATAAAAATATTAGTATCTGTCTATATATATTACATTTTGATTTTCGCTATGAATAATTGTTTTTCTGCAATGATATATTACTTTCAAGCAGTGACGTATTTTTGAAGGGAAGAGAAGAGGTTCTCAAGTCTCAATTTCCCTCCAGAAGAAAAAAAAAATCCAAAAGTCTTAAATAACTTACTACTAAGGCATAGAAAAAGATGATATTAATTTATATAATGTAATTGTAAATAACTCTTCTTTTGTATTTTTAATAATGGTAGAAAATGAAACTATTAATTCATAACTTATAAGTTTATTTAAAATATTATATAACACTTAATATAATAATCAAGTGAGTACAAAATAAAGAATTAATTTATAGTGATTTTTAATGACTTTATCAAGATGGACTTGCATAGAAAAAGTGGAACTGTTTATGGGTTAAATTTAAAATATTAGCAAACGCGTTCAAAAAACGATTTTAAATTAGTGAATGATATTAATTAAATAACTTATATGTGTTACAATAACTATCAAATTTATAAGTACTTCGGTACTTTTATTTTTAGAGTTCCAATTAATCTATTGTTAAACATTTCTTCAATAACATGTATGTTGTTATTACACACATATATGATATTTTATTATTTATAATTGTTTTATTTTCAGGTAACTTCATCATTGTATTATATTGTATTTAATTATTTTATTTTAAAGGTAATATATATTATATATATATACCTAAAAATCTTATAAAGAAAAATTATAACTTCTTTGATTGCTTAAACTGAACTTCACACTGAATTTACACCCGTTCTAATTATAAATCTATAAATAATGTTCAAAACTACAGCTATACATAATATACTTTTTTTAAATTAAAATAATACCAATACAAATTTATCGACTAGGGACACTGTAACATCTTTCCCATCTCTAATAAGGTCTACATATATATTGTATCACGTGTATAAGATCTTCCGGGTATGATAATGACCGCTACAGACCATTTCATAGCTCTAGATGCTACTCACTAGCCGCAGAAGTTATAGAGTATCACCCAACGAGCCGACCGATGCACGAAAGGCTAATACCGGACTTGCGGACAAGTCTTATCAGATTGATGTCAATGACGTTAAGGCCGTTTGGAAACTTTAGTATTTTCTACACTCCTAAACGAAACCAACACGTTACACCCAGTCCAACTAACTAGACTGGCCTATATGCACGATATGTTGGGAGACACTTCGGACGTCTAGACAACCAGCCTCCCGGTATACTGATCTTATCAGTTATCGTATTGCTCATCGCTACTGAGCGGATTTTTATACCGCAGCGTCCCGGAGACAAGTCATCGTTAGACTAATGCGGAACGCGAGACACTCAACCACAAGGTTGTGGAGAGGGTGCTTGCATGTGCTAGGGCGGTAGTTCAAATGTATGACTCACTGCTATAGTTGTAATATGTATTAGGCAGTCAATGATAAAGTTCGTCTCCGCCAAATTTCTCCATTTAACTTGCATAGTTTAACTTTTGCGTACAATGATTCATAGTTTGGCAGAATATCATTATAAATCGCGATACTTATAGTAAATCTTTTAAACCAGTATTATTATTTGTAAACTATGGAATAAGTAATTGTCATTTAGACTTAACACAACGGTGATTAGTAAATTAGTAAATCGATCTTGTAATTGACAAATAAAAAGATCCAGAAAAGTCAAAAATATTGATCTTTTATAATATTATTCTAGAAAATTATCTGGAATATTATGACGTGTAGTTTAATGACTTACATTACTTGATACATTAATAATTCCATCTAATATAGGCGTTTCACAATTCACAAATATTTTGTTAAATTCTCCAACAGCATTAACTCGAATTTCTTAGAGTATTTGGAAAACATCTGTTTTCATATGTTTAGTTTTTACTCGTTGTAAGTTTATATGAGCTGCCCACAACCAAATTCAAAGAATGTGAAGTGCAATGGACATATTTCGCATGTGATACTGATAACTTCTGAACACTTAATATATATTTATAAGATTGTCAACAATAAATTAAATTTATAATCATTAATAATACACATTTATAATATTTAAAATTCATAACTCTACTTTCGGAAAAATGTCGGAGAATTTAAATTCCTAAACTTCTCCTTCTTTCTTGTATACGTGCTTGATCACATTTTATTTTTTTGTCAAAAAGATTATTATTATGAAATGATGGTACATATTAATTATTATTATTTATTAGGCAAAGACTTTATCATGGAATAAGTATGTTTTTATGAAATGAATTAGCATAAATACATGTAAACAACTCAAATATATATTTATTAAAAGAAATAAAGTAAATAAAGATGAAAGGAATATCCATAAAAAAAAATAAATTAAAAAAATAAAGCATGAATGGTAGCTTGTTTAGTTTTCATATTCTTATAATCAGTGAAAAAACATATACAACGACTGGGAAAATTATAATTATTATTAGCTGATAATTTTAAGTGTTTATAAATTAGGGTTGTGGCACAGTGACAGGCATGTAAGCATTGATGGGTGAAAGGGTGAAGGTGTGTAGAGTATCCCTCGATTTTATATTATAAATATTTTGTTAAAGCTATAGCTCTTCAATTTCCTGCAACATTTCCTTTATACTTATATACAGTCAAGTTTTTAACACTTTAGCAGTGATATAAATTAAATTCTTATGCATTTCATATTAAAGATAAAAGTTAACACTATTTATCATTACAAAAATTGTGCGCAACCTTTGAGACTGAAAATTATTCCAGATACATAACATGTCGTATAGTTTGGTAATAACTAACAGCGTACGCTTGTTAGTACACGCGTCCCACGAAGTGTATTATCTAGAATGTGAATAAAAATTGTTAAACTCTATTTTCTATTGCGTTTCGATTTCTTTCAGAAAACATTAAATGTTTTGATTGGTCATCATATTAAACGATAATGATTGTGTTTATAACAATTTATATGAAAACTTAATTAAAATAAAGTATTATAGGTATTATTCAAGGTATTTTTTATTCAATTAGTTAAATATGTCAAAAAACTTGATCATAAAATAATATTATTATTGCATTACAAAACAATTCCCTAACCAAATTATAATTGCACAATATAAATAATTGAATATTTTATCATGTTATCTGGATCGTCCACCGAATACCGATTAATGATGTATTTTGGTCATAATTAATAAAGCAAATTTAGTGACTAATAAATTGAAAATAGTTTATACATTGCATGTATGAATTTATTACTTTTTCATAATTTTATTTAATTGACTATAATTACTTACATTTTAAATACAAATAATTATAATCAGTTTTATTAAGCTCTAAGTAAGTAACTAATAAATAGTGTATATAAATATATAAATAAAAAAATAGTTTAGCCTGGAGTATTATTATATAGGGTAGGGGTTCAGACGAATTTTAATTGCAGTTTATTAGTCAAGTATTAAAAACAAATTTTATTATTCAAATTCATAAGATAATAATAATAAGATTTTAATCAACAACAATTTTTGCTGACAAAAATTACATTAGTGGCCGTCTTCATTGTGTATACTAATTTGTCATTTTGTTGGCTATCCGTTTTAGATTCTGAACGGAGTGATGGAATCTATTGGTTTTACAATGATGTGTGTTTTTTTTTTTATTTATTTATTTATTTATTTATTTTTTTTTTTTTATTTACGTATTATACGTTCTCTATACATGGTTATGTTTTCAAAGTATTTTGATGTATTTTGACTTATTTATAGACAATTTAAATTTTCGATTTTTCTAAATTTTTCGTTTCAAAATAAAATATACTTATTACAATATTTATAAATAACATTGTATTATATTCTAGTCAAACATATCATCTCCGTTCAAAATCGTTTTTCGTATACAATGATACCTATCATTGAATTCAAATTTAACAAATCCATTATAATGACCTATCCTATGAAGAGTCGCACTTCACCCCCAAGTGTACAGCAAAGCGAGGCCCATACGGTTCTTTTTTTTATATAACTTTATAGGATACAATATACAAATATACATCGTTGGCTGTAATTTCTCATTAAATGTTTTTTTTTAAACTTAATAATATATGTGGCTTATTAGTGAACACTTTAGATTTAAAATAACTTCACAAAAATAAATCAGGTAGCGTTAAATCAGAAGAATATGATAGCCAGGATATATCATCATTGGACGAAATCACATGATGCAACCATCATGTGATTTCGTCCAATATAATTCGTTTTATGACTAAACGTTATGTGGAAATGTTAAACCACTTGGTGTTAGCTGAATTAAAGCGATTAGGAGCACAAAATTATGAGTTATGGTTCCATAAAAATAAGTTGATGCTACCAGCGATATTTCAATGGCTATTCTTAGAAAAATGTTTCCGAATCGTGTGATTTCACACATTGTAGATGTAGCCTGGTCATCACGTTCTCCTGATTTAAAGCTACTAGATTTCTTTTTGTGGAGTTTTTTGAAATCTAAAGTATTTACTAGTAAGCCACATACATTATGAGAGTTAGAAGAAAATATTAGACGGGAAATTACAGCCATCGATGTGCATATCTTACAGAAAGTTATGGAAAGTATGAAAAAATGGATGACCGACTGTGCACAAATCAAGGCAGCCACAAAGTAATGTAATTTTCAAAGGTTAAATTTTTGTAAATAAAAATTAATTACAATTTTTATGTTGAATAAAATAAAATTTGTTCAGTACTTTGTTTCCAATACTTGACTAATAAACTTCAACTAAAATTCGTCAGAACCAACACCTTGTAGAATAACGCTCCAGGCTAAGCTTATATTTATATCTATGTATAAACTATTTGTTTAATAATTTATGAGTATAAACCATTTAATAATTTTTAATTTTAATTAAATTTTTTATTATTGTATTAACTAAAAAGTATAATCATAGGCGTGTGCAGCAGGTATACAGGGTACGCAGCTGCATACCCTGAATACGGAACCTTTTTTTTTTAAATATCAAATATAATAAAAATTATGACATATTTGGTCTTCAAATCTATGTTATATAATGATATAGGGGTTAGCCGCAGTATTTTACATAGCCTCAAAAAGATTTATGCACGCTTATGAGTATAATTATAATATTAATAAATTTAATCTAACGATTGCAGAATGTAGAGAAAACCTAAACTGTTACAAAACAGACACATTTTTAAATGTCACCTGTACGATCAGTAATTATGATATAGACCAGAAAAAAAATACAGATATCAAAAAAATAATTGTATATAAACATAGAACAAACGCATACAAGGACTGGCGACAATTACATTGGTTGCATCACACAATAAATGTACAAATGTGGTTCCATTTTCTTCTAAATTCGGAAAACTGATTATTGGCCTGTCGTTGTACATCGGTCCAATACTATCTCGGGCGTTGGAAATTACTGAATTCGGTTACGTAATCGTTAATCGGCTGTACGTTTGCACCGGTACGGTGGGCGCGCGCTGGTCGTATGGTCACACTGGAAGTCGTAGTGAGCCGGTACCTCGTCTCCCTTCTACAACCAGAGGGTGTACGCCGACAGCACCACCACCACTGCACTGCTACTGCCACCACCGGTCGCGTCATCGCTGCTGCCGCCGCCGCTGCCGTCGCGCTCTGTACTCTTTCGGCAACGCTGTCGGCGCTGATGTACATCTCCGCTGATTCGGTCTCTATTGCACCTTGTACGTTGAACCGTCCGCACTTCGTTTGAGCACATCTCGCTCTTGAAGTCCTCTTGCGCTGCGCACCTTAACCAGTACAAAACGGTATTTTTTATTTTTCTCTCTCGTCAACAATCTTGAATTATTTATTCAGACTATTTCTCTCGAGCATTCTATAAACGCCACAACGTCAACGATGGCCGAAGAGAATGCACCGGCAACGACGGTAGCTCCAGCAGTAGCCGACCAACAACAGGAGAAACCCGATGCCGCGGCTGGCGACCAGTCCAAAGCTGAGGGTAACGGCAAGACTGTTGCCGAGGAACCGCCCAAGGCTGAGATGAAAGCCGTCGTGCTCACCGGATTTGGCGGTCTCAAGTCCGTCAAGATCCTGAAGAAGCCGGAGCCTACTCTTGCCGAGGGGGAAGTTGTCATCAGGGTAAAGGCGTGGTGAGTACTACTCGGTAGTTATAATTAATCTTGCCCCCTCCCCACCTGAGTCCTAAGTATAGTTTCCTCATTTTTTTTAAATTTAATTCTTAATAAATATTACATGTTGCTGCGTAACACGACCCTCTCCTAACATATGGTTGTGCTTTACCATGGTCTCGACCGGTCTTTTCCCGTTCGCATGAGTTATAAATAGAAACCGACGTCTGATTGTTTCGGTGTTCATTATTATTGTCGCTGAGGCGGAGATAACGAGCACCGTTTTACAAGACAGCCGATAGACTTGGGAGTCGTTTGTGCCTCCCTCCGCGCTTTTTCCCGATGCCAATTTTATCATTGCATTTTATCTCGCACTTTTTTTTCTTCATTGAAGAATCTTGTACTTAACGATCCGCTGGAACTCAACACTCCAGTCCTCCGATTCCTCTATTAACATTATATTTATGTATAATATATTACCTGTTCTCACGCTATTCTCTTCGCGGTCCTCATATGGTATAATCTCTATATGAGTTCTGAGCGCACGGACAGACGTATTTTTCCCGCGTCGCGAACGATTTACAGAATAAGTATTTGAGGAATACGATGACGAAAATTACAATGTGTCTACATTATACTCTTTCAAGTCGCAAATCGTTACCGTAATGCGGAACCCTCCCGACCGATGCGTACACAATCGTGCCCGCGGTAGCAGCTGCCTACCCCGCCGTTCCCACCTGTTATTTGTGTCCGAACCTTTTATTCACATTGTCGTTTTTTTTCCGTTCACCCCGCCGGTCTTTCATCCCCATCGAAAAATTTTTGTTGTGTACACACTCGCACGGGGTTTAGGGAGATTAAATGGATGTTTTTATTTTTTTTTGTCCGGACGTGTAAGTGTGTGTGTGTGTGTGTGTGTGTGTATATATATATATATATGTACGTATATCACCTATCTTTTATCCATTCGATGAACGATGAAATTCGTGTTATTTTATTTTTTATGATTTTGCTCTGGTCGCCGACAACGTGTTGCGTTTCTTGGGCGAGAGTCCGCTCATATATCGATTCGATGGGAGGGGTGCCAACGACTAATATGTATGTAACATATGGAAGACTTTTCCATGTATTTTTCCTCTATTTTTGTAAACAATTTTTTCTAGTCCGCGTCATTAAACAGGTGGTGGGGTTTTTTATTTTGGTCTGGATTTACGGTAAAAAATCTGTCATTGCGCGTACGTTAAATCAAACGCACGTGCAGCTTTTCAAACATAAAATTGAAAAATAATGTTATGGACGACGGTTGACAGTTGAATATAGGGAAAAAAACCGTCGGTTTTTTATGTAACGCCTACAGACAGATAATTGTATAAATATTGTGTGGAAATAAAAAATAACGCAATATCCTGAATCATATATAGTTTCGGCTCTTGACCAGATGATTTTTTTTGGCGTTTGTAGTATGGTGACGACGACGACCAGTTGGAGTCATTTGAATTGATATACATGTCTAAATCTGTGTTTGCATGTTACTGTGTGTGTAAGTCTGACCGAGTTTTTAACTGCCGGATTTTGTTCAATTACCCGAACGAACCGAATAAAATAATAATAGCTTTGTGAAAAGGGAATTGGATAACCTTGGCCCAAGCCGCACACTGCCGTCTAGGCTATCGAAAGACAAAAAAAAAAACCACAACAGCGCAACAATGTATATAATATAATAACGTACGGTGCGCGTCTATCGTGCAGAGGCGGTTTAACTACTTGCTCGTTTGCCCAAAAAACCCATTGAATGTGACTGATCTAACTCTCGCAAAAGTATAACTACTTCCTCCGTCTAGTCATCCACCCATTGTTCACTACCAAGCATCGATACCGCTGCACTGGTATGGTGTACAACTGGTATAGAATGTGCTTAGTTTTTTTTTTTTTTCTAAACAAATTCATACTATGGGTTTTTGGCAACAGTCATTTTCGTTATGGTTTATTATTCGTGTTTCCCGAGAAGTCGATTTATGATTTTGATGTTAAATTTTATTACATAATTTAATATACACGCGATGTTTAAACTCGTCTTTACAACGTCTCTATTATACTCCCGCACACGAGCGCGAATGCTCTTGGTTTCGTCACTTTGACCGTGTATATTTTTAGGATAGTCTGGGTATAACTCAAAATGGTCGTTAATCGTCGTACGCGATATTGACGAGTCATGATATAATATTACAAGTAGTAGGTTATAATAATAATGTATGCGCTTGCACTCGTTTCTCATTCATATGCGTTTATAAATAATATCGGCGCATGTTGATAAATATTTGTAAACTTAACGGAGTTTAATCGTAAATTTTAATTGACCGAAAAAAAGCGAAAAATTGACGAGAAATTATGAGTTAAAATATTCCTTTGAACCGCCGTTACCTCGTAAAATTCGTCGAAAAACGTTGTCATGTGAGAAGGGCTTCCTCACTGACGTAACCATCGATTCATGTCTATCGATCGGATGGTCGCAAGTGTAGGAGATGATATGGGTGAGATGTAATAAAAAATCTTATGTAATCCGGTTTATCCAGAACGTAAAATTCGTGAACGTGCCCTGAAAACTTCGTCGTCCTCGCCAATTCATATGGACGATGACGACCAACTTCTGTATAAATAAGTTGTAAGTAAGTAAGTTGTGTAGGTACATTTTTTGCGAACTACCGTTTGGGCGTGTTTTTATCGTTGTTTGTATTTAACGGCGACGGCGCAACTTGCAGTGATGCCATTGTCGTGAAGGGTGTTTTGACCAAACCTGGCAACGCTGCCGTCGCCGCGCCACCAGGGACGCCATCGTGGGATATGGGCAAACACATGTTGCAAACGGTTCGACGATGATGGCAACGGGTTCGTTGCGACTCGCGACTTACACGCGTATACGTTTCATATTCAAGTTATATCGTATAATCGAGAAAGGATCAACAAGTCCACGAGCTCTCGCATGTGAGCGCGACTGCGTACTTGTCTCTCGCGCCGCCCTGTCAGTCCCTGCCCGCTCGCCGCGCTCCTGTTGCTTTCTATTACACGTCACCACGTATTTAATCTCGTCCCATTATAGCCAGGGATGAACGTATATTCTCCGATATCGGCATCGACATAATTACGTGTTAATCTGTGTCACTGCTGTGAGTTTTTAAGTTTTTAGAAATCGTTTCGTTTTCTTATAGTCTTTTATTTATTTTCTATCTATTTTTTGGACTGGTGCACGCGTTTGCGCATTAAAACGGCCACCACGGTTTCCATTTGCATAGAATAAAACGATTAAGGGTTTTTGACAAACAAAAATTCTTGAAAAACCGTATAACTTGAAGCATAAATTGAAGTTACAATTTCTAAAAATATTTTAACAAGTATATTTTCTATTTCCTTAATAGCACTGAAATACATAATTATTCTGTGCTGTATACACACGCATACAAAATATACAATCGCCAGCCACCCATCGTCCGCAGGACTGAAAAAGGGAATTTTTTTTGGTTTATTTGTGTGCGTGTGTATAGGCGCTCACGATCGATCGGTCGATGTGAAAAACGTACACACCCTGTTCTCGAAGTGTTTTAATAGCACGCCCGTGACTCCTGCCGGTCATCACTTAAAACAAATGTGGAATTCGATAACTAATCAGTAATTATTATTTGTATACCTTATAGTGTACGTTTTGATATGCATTCCACAGCAAAGATATTATTGTCTTGTCTTCAATTAGTTTAATTATTTAAGATTTGATGACTGCAAAGAAATTGAAAACTGATGATTTCATTGTAATCGTCAAATATTTGTTCGTTAAAGAAATATGTGTAGATAGTTAGTTATTTTTTAATAATATTCAGTTTATGAGTCTAGATGGATATAATCTGTATTATATTTGTAAGTTTAGTTATGATTTATATTTCAACAGTTGTCATAAATGGTCCCTTTTATTTACTGAATTATTGAAAAATAATTTATTAGAGACGTGCTCTCCTGCCGTGATTATCTATATATATATATCTATATAATCAAGTGCTTATTGTTATAGAATATTCAACCAAAGACCCAATTAAAATTTAAATAGTTCTTTAACAGTAGACTAAAAGCCATTGTTACAAATTTATAAGGATTGATTAACATGCAATGTATATTATTGGATTTTTAGTTTAGAAACTCGATTGAACGATGCTCGTAATATAACAGAAGGAAGTGATAAAATACCTTATCTAGGGGAGGGGGTGTTATTAGAAATCGTAGGAATTTTTCTCGTAAGAGTAAAAAAAACTACATATTTTTCATTCGTCGTATAAATTACAATATAATGGTTTGGTTGACATGTATTTAACTCATGGCATTATTTAATTAACGACATTTTTATAATATGTATTGTAATACAAGAATATAATTTTAATGTTATTTGAAAATGACATTTAATTCTAAATTATTAAATTATGTTTTATACGAGTATATACATGTGTTATTATAACAGTAAATATTTTGAAAAAAATATGCTATTTAAAATACCGAATTTGTATAATTTGGCATAAATTCATCATTATTTATGTATTTCTTTATTATTAAATATTATTTACTTAAATACTCGAAAAATTATTATTAGTGTATTATTTTGTATGTATATATATGTATATTTTTGATTAGTATTATTTATTAAATAATAATAAATAAATTTAGCTTTATTTACCAGGTAAAATTTCCATTTATAGTTTTAGAAGAAAATAAATAAAAATGTTGTTGGTTTTATGACGGAAGTTCTTTATGTATGTAATCAAAACTATTTGACTTAGTGTTATTTATATTAAATTAATTTAAAAAAAATTTACATATATTTTTAGAGCAATATTTTATAAAAAATAAACTTCTACAAAATGTATATATTTGATAGGATACTTAATTATGAATAACATAAGTATTGTTGTATAAATAATATTATTTTTATTTTTGACTAAAATATAACGTTAAGTTATTTATAAAACTAGTAATAGTTTGCCGAAAAGGAAGTTATTATAAGTTTCATATAAAAATAAGTAAATTAAATATTTTAATTGTAAAAAAAAAAAAATTAGCCACCCTTAAATTTATAAAAATCTCATTAGTTTATTTTTGTTCAAATATTTCATTAAATTTCTTCTGTGAGAATTAATTAAATATGAACTCGTTATATATTTGTACTGTAATGCAACAGCTGATGTGTCATAATTTACAGAGATTACAGTTAAATTGTTAGTATCTAAAGAGAATGTTATGTACACAAGTGGTACCTATATCCTAGGGCTTATCGGTAATTTCATTTGGATAATTTAATATTTAATTATTTTCAAATTAAATTTTGTTATTGTTGTATAAGTTTCTAATTCTAGAAGATTATAATTCGTATTCTATCTGTATGTCTAAAAGTTCAATTGACAAAATATCCAATTAATATTCAAGAATTTTCTAATTTATATCAATAGAATGTTGACTAATGGTTATTATCAAATAGCCATGAATTTTCATATTACTATATACCGTATAGAGCATCATATTTAGACGTACAGTGGAAAAAGTCACCACTTGGAATTTTCTAAGTCAAATATAGTACTAAAGATTCCAAAATCTTCGTAGCTTTCGTGATTAACGTTCCATCTTTGAAAAGAAACAGGTTTTTGACCCCAGAACGAATAATTTCAATAGCTAATTATTTTTTCATTTTTTGTTTAATTTACCATGTTCAATAATATAATGATTTTAGTTGTTGATGCTAGAATTACGTACAGATGATTTATATTGTCATGTGACCACGTGTGTAAACACAAAAGAATTTTTTTCCCGTATACCGTATATCGGTTTAGGTTAATAAACAAGAATGTTGACAGAGAAAAAATAATAATAAAAATGAGGTCAGGTCTTTTGAACAATTATTCCAATAATGTGAAAACAAAAATAATTAATATAAACCTATGTTATAATATTGAATAATAGGAAAATACAAACAGTAATAATAATAATAATAATAATAATAATAATATTATTATAATAAAAGAAACTTTTGCATCGGACTTAACACAACGATTACGATTTAACCTTGTTAAATTCAGCGTATTCAAATAACTACGTTAGGTTCCCCATTAATTGTTTTTTCGTTGATTGCGCGTCGTGATTATGCATATCTAGTATATATATTACAATTGTGGGTTAAAAAACTCTAAACCGTCTGTTTTTTCCTATACTGTTGTGTTATACCAGCAAAGAGAAATCTGTTTTTGTCATGTATTACTAACGATTTACTGTCATATAAACGTAGGTAGGTATATAATATTCATTCGGTTTAGTTTTTTTTTTTTTTTTTTTTTGTCATAATTATAGCGATTTGTCCGTTTTTCCAATTTTTCTCGGGTCGACGAGCCACCCTTTCTCTTTTGGAATAGATAAATACACACATACACATTTTTACTTCCGATTCCGTTAGGATGAACAGTTGAATAAGAAAATGAAACAGACTCGATACGCGTACCATATCGAGGTATAGAAAACAAAAATCAAATCCTAGTGTTTTTATTTGTATAAACGGTAAATCTTGGACGTCGCGTGGTAGAGCTTTTTACTGTAGACAAGCGCCAGGCGAGTGCGACACCGTGTCAGTCATTAATCTCTTTTTTAAGTGATTTTCGTCATAGTTTGACAGAGTTATGAGTTATAATATAATTTTATAAAAGCATCGCAAAATGATTTATGGTAGTAACACACAACTAGTGGTCACGCTGCTGCATTTCAGAGAGAAATAATCGGTAACACGCGTCTGCACTAAATTACCATTACTTATACATTTTAATTGTACGCAGTTGGTTGGAAATAATATACAACCCGGAGAGGATTATCAAGAATGTATTTGTTGTCGATGTAGGTATCGCGAGATTTATTAAACGTTTTATAAAACGCTCGCTTTATATATCGAGTTATATATATATACATATGTAACTAATTTTATAAAATTACGATATAGACTCGGGTTCAGTTGATTATCTATAGCATTTTATTTAAATATTACCGTCAGGATAAGAATGTTTCGACGATCACTCGATAATACTTTCTTGCCGGGCTATATATTTTCGATACTTCAATCGTATATATATATATCTATATATATCATATTGCTTAAAATGTTCTTTTGTGTAGCAAATATGTTCACGAATAAATTTAAAATATTTCTGTCGACTGCTCGTTTGGGTGTGTGTGTAGGGTTGCAAAAATGACATCATAGTATATTACGTATTATATTCATATATCTTCTCTGGTGTGATATCATCGAATCGACCGGACCCAAAACTATTATTATTACGCCACGTATACATAACTCGTGTACGCGTAATAACAATAGTAATATTATTAGCATACATTTTATTGTTTGAAACGACGCGTATCGGGCCCGCGTTTTTTATGTGTAAAACGTCATCGTCCGTATATGTTGGTTATTAAAATATGTATGTAGGTGACGTGTATGCGGGCGCGCAACGACTGGCGGCAACCGCGTTACGTGACTGCATAGCACGTCTAGACACGTCGGCGTCACAGACAAAAAATACGTTTTCTCCCTCTCCCTATAGTGCCACCCCTTGACGGTGGCCTCCGGTGACTCGTCTCGTCGCCATCGTCATCGTCGCCGACCAACCCTCTCGTCCCGTCACTCGACTGCACCAACCGCCGCCAGCACGTTCGCATAAACTAGTGTACATATTATATATTCGTGTGTGTGTGTACGTGTGCAACCCTTAACTACGCACCCGTCGCACGCATGTACACATATACGAGCACGCGGCTGCTATGCTTTTGCCGCCTGTATAGCGAGGAGTCCTTCCGCGACGCGACTGTTAACCGCCTTTGGTCACGCGACCGTGACGCCGCCGGCATGTCCCGTCATCGAACGCGAATCGACGCCGTCGCCCCGTCGTTCTAGTTGTACCTGTTTTAAATTGTGTATTACTATTGTCCCGTACGATAAAAAAAATATAATAATGCCAACCGTATATGTCTCGCGACGGCCAATAATGACGGTGTAACGTTTTGTTGGCGCGCGCGCTCCCGCACCCGCCTCCGCTTTCTTACAGCCCTTCGACGCCGCGTGCGGGGTGTGGCACCGCGGCGGCGACACGGCATCCGGCGCGCAGTGTTTTTAAAATGCTTTTAAAATCCGATTACACACGTCGATGTTGGCTGTGTCGCCGCTGCCTCCCCCGGACGCTAGTCCGCCACCCTTACTGCTCTATGTGCGTTTCCCAACCGTCGAGGCGTTGGTGCACTCCTCGCCTGGTGTATATCGTGTACAGCAGCAACGCACCTACACGCCGGCTGGCGTCGCGATAAGTGGCATTAGGTTTTTCGAATAATGAAAGAACGAAAAACAAGTTTTTGTGACCGTACTGCAATGACTATTCGACGTTTCTGCGGATACGTGGTCGTGTCTATCGTGTTGTTACTGTTATGTATACATTATACAGATTATAGATTATTATTATTATAGACCGTTTCGTTTTATACACAGTGTGTGCTGCACACCTATCTTCCTGTTAACACGGGTTCTATGTCTTCGTAAACAAAGCCCTCCCTTGCACCTACACTCTTAAATTCGTTAACAGGTTTAATCGAAAAGATACTAAATAGTCTTGAAAAACGATAATCTGCAGCTGATGGCTAAACCTGTTGTACCGTTTTGTAACTCGTTTCGTTTATATACGAGTTCTTATAGCCGACCCATTAGCCCGCCATACACGAGCGGATTTCATGACGGATTTGGTCCGACGGACTAAATCCGTAGGTCCTTGACGGATTTGGTCCGTCGAACTAGGTCCTTTAACGTGTCCACTAACGTGAAAATAAAAGTCCGCTATTCAGCGAATCCACCAGCGGACCAAGTCCGCTAGTTAGTGTAGGAAATCCGTCGGATTTCGTGCAGAGGACCTAGTCCTCTGGTCTTTCAAGGCATTCTAAAAGATCTGTGGATTTATACGACGGACTACAGCTGGGTTATCAGTTATTATCCAATCCTTTAGATTTGAGAAATTCCATAAGTTCATTATAAGCAATAGACTTTAAATTTTTATTCTTATATTCAATAGAGCTTATTTTCCATATTTTCCATAAACATGGTTTGAAATGGTACAACTCGATGAAATCTGTTATTATAGATTTACTCCACTCCATGTTTGTGCAAAATGTATGTAAATATTTCTAAAAAAAATTAACTAGGTACACCAAAAAAACACTAAGATTTAAAAATGATTAAAATATATCAAAATACAAATCATTAACGAACCATTGATAAGTAAACAGATTATATTGTATGATAATAATAAATGATAATAAAGTTATTACTATCAATAAAATAAAAATTTCTTATCAAGGTCCTTGGTCCGTCGGATTAAATCTGCCGGATTAAATCCTCAGAACACCACACACGGTAGGATTTTTTAGAGGATCTAATCCGTCATAGACCAAATCCGTCAAAAAGTCCTCTCGTATATGGGTATCAACTGATAAGTACATAATATTTTGAAGAATGATGTCGGGGATCGGTTAAAGTCAAATTAAAGCGGCATTTATTTTTAACGTACAAGATTGGTGTACAAACCTGTTACAAACAATCGTTAGTCATGGTAATTTATGTGAACGCTATTTATAAATTATCGTTTCAAATTTTCGATAAATTTCACGGTTCTCGTCGGATGACAATAAAGCGGGCATAGGATTTACGTTCATTATTTTCCGTAAAAAAGTACCGTTGAATTTATATAACTTATTTATGTAAATATATATCTCTTAGTGTGTTTAAAAAAAAAAAATGAATCGTGTTTAATTTTCGTTTCTAGTGGTTTGAACTTCCAAGATCTTATGGCGAGACAAGGTGCGATTGAATCTTTACCCAAAGCTCCGTTCATATTGGGTTTCGAATGTTCTGGCGTGATCGAACAAGTTGGAGAAGGCGTTGAAAAGTTTAAGGTGAGTAAAATTTCGGCTACGTGCAAAAACGAGAAGCTTATAAATTATATATTGTTATTACAGTGATTCATGACCCACGATCATGTGTTGCGCTCGTTATACATACAGTATGGTTTTATTATTGCTGTATATTATATCGGATGTATTAAACTTGCTACGATTCCGTAGATGTCGTTTTTCTAGAATTCTTTAATTTTATTGTTAATGATTTTATATATGTATATATAGTCATTACTATGTGCACTCAATTTCTCAGTGTCAAATTATTTTAATAAACAAATGAATAATAAAACGAAAATAATATTGTCATCGCCCACCCGAGTTTTTGACAAAGATTAATATTAATAATATCTTTGTATATACGAGTCACTTGATACACGAGCAAAAAATGTAGCGTGTTTGTGTGTGTGCATTTAACTTGGGTTCATTTAAACAATTTCGTCGGTCTTATATCCTGCGCGTCGCGTGCACAGAGTACATCATGTATACGTCTATACGGGTATGCCTCATGTATCGTATTTGTATTCTGTTGGAAGATTAAAGAAGCGTATAGAAAAAACTAAATAAGTTATAATGAAAAATGATCAACGGGGTTAAATTCTAGATTCACTTCCCACACCACGGTTCATCGCGGTCCGATAAACTTGTCGCTTGACATCAACCGTGCGTCGTTCTATACATACTCGTAACATGCA
The DNA here is from genome assembly GCA_034509805.1 of Sipha maydis. Classification (NCBI taxonomy): domain Eukaryota; kingdom Metazoa; phylum Arthropoda; class Insecta; order Hemiptera; family Aphididae; genus Sipha; species Sipha maydis. The sequence continues at coordinate 43,891 of JASXSY010000726.1, read as the reverse complement.
CAGCCGTCAAAAGGGACAAGTTTATATTCGTATTCTAAGGCGGTCAACCCATCATGTGAAAACAAGTAGTGGTGAAGGTGCGGAACGACGACGACGACCTTATAATATAATATCATGTGCTTTCAATGGAATTGTCTGTGGTGTATAATATGAATACAATGTATGTTATCATCCAGACCTCTAGTGGCATTGCAAACGTGACCACCGACGGATATTTTCTTAAGTGACGGACGTGTTTAATATAACTCTCACACATGTAAGGAGGGTCTGGTGTGTGATGTGTGTGCAGTGCATGTAGCATATTATAGATAATAATAATTATACTGTAACCCGCATTGAAACTTTAATGTACGGATTATACCAAAAGCGCGTGCGATGTGTCGACATCGTCGTCGCGGTCAATATAATTTAAGAAGAGTGAAGAAACAATTTTTTTTAATTGAGCGTTTTTTATGATACTTTGTTAGATAAAAAAGAGGAAATGTTATAACGGTCGCCTTCATATCGTTTATCATTTGAATCATACGTGTAGTACGTATATAATATTTTAATCGTCGCGGAAGATACTTGCGAGGTGGCGGTGGGAGCACAAGAATGTTGTAACGATGTGTGAATAATGACGATAATTGAACCTTATTGGGTTTAATTATTTAATCGGATGTATACACCCGCACACCTATGAGTTTCTCTATGGTGGTCCAGTGTTATTATTCGTAGTATTATATATACATTTTATAATTTATATTATCCGTCGGAGAAACGAATTAAGTACGACTGAATCGATATTATTGTTCTTGTCTTCCCAACTACTTTCATACTCGATTTATATATCGATTTATACGATACAATATTAAAAACTTCATTCGTTCAAAATCGTGACAAAAGGTGTAAAGAGTAGAAAACAAAAATAAAAATATTTGACAATATAATTATACAAATGTACTTACTATGAGTATGTTTCATCATTTGGTATGTCGACAAAAAGATTTATGTGGTGATAGGAATGTAACAGATGCAAACCGTTAGAAGACTATGCTGATATATACATATTCGTGTCGCCTCGGTCGTGTAATTTGTAATTCAATCTGGAAGTGGATATCGTTTGCCAGGTGATGCCACCACCAGCTTCAAGAAAAAACTCGAAATTCCATCAAAAATGTTGTAAAATTATACTTCAATGACTTTAATCTGTTGCGATGGTTTGATTCATAAATTTAGAAGAATATCAAAATGCATTTCTAAAAAAATGTAATTCTATATAAAAAATGTACCAAAACTATTTTTTAAATTATACCATTGGAATTTCTCTTTTTTCATACGTTTACACGTACATTACATTTCACATGATTTTAATTATTTTGCCATTTTTTATTTTGTACACCCATTTTAAATCCTTTTCATGAACAAACTTTTACCATCAGATTTTTGAGTAATGGTTAACACGTAGAAAATGTATATGACACTAAATAAATATTCTTATATTTTGATCAACATTTAAGATAATATATTAAGTTGATACGTATATCTAAATTAACTTAATGGTGTTGATGATATTCATAAAAAAAATATGGTATTCCAAAGAGGATTTATCTTCTCTCACCTCTTGTATAATTATTGCCCACAGCGCTCGTAAAAATACTTTTTTCTCTATTTTTTTTTTTTTTTTTTTGTATCCGACAACCAGTTTCTTTATGTTGATTATTATATAATGAAAAAATAAGTTCGTCTCCCACGTGCAAATCGACCATCGTAATAATTATAACAAAAACATCAGTATTATTATTACATTCTGGGGAGAGGGAAGCGCGTGTGTATAATTTGAAAAACGAATATATTATTTTCTTATAGAATACTTTTTATTAATATTATGTAACATCTTATACATGTCCGTCTTAACGACGATGGTTATATTAACATATATAATAATAAGTAATATTTTTCGTGTCGTGTTTCAGATCGGCGATCGCGTCGTTGCGTTGCCCGAGTGGCGCGCATGGTCCGAGCTCGTGGCCGTACCGGCTAAAAATGTGTTCGCCATACCCGAGGGCCTGAACTTCGTGGATGCCGCGGCCTTGGCCACCAACTACATCGTTGCCTACGTACTACTATTCGAGCTTGGCGCAGTCAAGCCTGGCAGTAGTCTGATACTGCACTCGGCCGGTGGTGGTGTGGTAAGTTCGATTTAACATGTACGATAATAATAATGATTAGAACATCAAAAGAATTATACAGCTTTCGAAAGGCGTTGCTCTTTACAAATTAGTTTTTCGTTTTTTTTTTTTTTTTTGTATTATATTTGTATCGATTGTGGTCACCGAGTTAATCTCTAATTGGCCATGCCAAGCGGGTTGTTATTACAAATATTCGTAAATTAATCAGAAAATACTTTTTTCGAGCGAATAAACATTCTTAGACAATTCTTTAACAATCTTTAGATGCTATCTCTATCCGACTTTGGTGTCTAAACTCCTGAACATATCTCTCGTATTATTTAAGGGTTGTTGCCTCACGAACTTATTAGTTTCATCTGACGAAGAGGTGTTTTATTTTTCCATTAATTCTGTATAAAGAGGTGAGGTTAGGTGATAAACTTGTAAAACTGCGACTGATAATTCAGCATGAGATTAAATCTTGGTATGTACTCGAAAAATATACAATCGTACGAATGGGGTGTGAACACTTTAAAATGTGTGTACACGTATTCACTGTCTTGGCGGTGAACCTTCACGAATGTATACATGTCTATATTTTGGACAATCAGTTTTTAACCGTCCGATAACGGCATTGATTTATGTGTAAGCTCGAATAATTAAACTGTATCACGTTTAATTTTGAATACATTGGCAGGATTTAAGTTACTCGTGTTGCGTTCTCATCCAAGCATAATATTATGTTTGAAATAGCATATATACTTATACATATATTATGTGATTTCAAATTCATTATTTTGGGAGATAATAAAAATAATACACTTTCAATATCTCGTCCAGGAAAATAATTTCCGCGCACTAGTGCATGTTTACTCAGCGTCATTTATTTTTAACCGCAATGGTGTGATCAATCGATTTTGAATGCTCTCTCTTTGCAGTGTTTTCTCTTTTATTAAATGCTATTGCATACAATTGTCAATTCTGTCATTAGAAATCTTACGACTTCCACTAAATAACTTGCTTTTCAATATGGTGTTTGCGTTTTCGATAATAATGATGGACTATGTTCGGATGTAATAATTTAATCGCCCAATTAGAATATTAATGGATATTGATAACCTTTAATAAGAAGTTTGAAAAAGGAACTTTTATTGACTTACATTGAACTATAAATATGTTTATTTTTTTAAGATTTCTCTGTCGTTATTTGTTATTTTTTAACAATAGTTTATTTTATACTAACATATCTCATTTTATTCGTTGAAAAAATAAATATCACATATATTAATTTGTATGTGCATACAGTAGAAACCGCTTATTAAGAACACGGATAATTAATACAATCGCGTTATTAAAATAACTGTCATGGAACGGATCGGCTGCATATTAAAACATTCAAATCAATTGAATTATTGAAACAACACATCGTTTATTTGAAACAATTAGGGCCATGGTCGACGACGAATTCCGGTTATTTGATGATAACCAATGTAGTGCAATTACAATGTACATTATCTCATGTCGTTTCGATCAAAATCAGTCGAATTCTTGGAAGAAGTATTTACAATTTGGATCGATGTTTACTCGCACCTCGATGTTGCTGAGGTTCTAACAGAAGTAGAGATCTGTATTACGATTATGAATTCTCAAACAATTGAACAGGCTGACACTAACAATGAAAAAAACAGCGAGGCACTTCCATCTAGTTAAGAAATTTTAAAAGCTCTAAATGTCCTCAGGTGAACAAATTCAACACTATGCGAATGAAAAAGGCTTTAGGCATTATTATTCTTACGAAACCATGATCATCAAGTTTCTCGACGCAAAACAACAGACAACGATAAACACATATTTTACATAGCATATACATTTTGTTATCTTCACAATAGATACTTTTTTTTTAAATTATAAATAAAATCAATCGTTTATTATTAGAAATAATCGGATAATTGACACATTTCGTATTGGTCCAAATATGTTCCTAGAAAGCGGCTTCTACTATATGTATTATAAAATATTTTATTAAATTATGACAATACATTTTTAATGATGAATATATGGTTTATTCTTTATATCAGTCTAGAAAATATAATGTTTTTTCTTTTAATGAATCAAACGATTTTTTACAATTTTAATTTTTAAATTCTAATCATACTGAATTAAATACTAAAATTTATAAGTTATAATCATAATTATATAAGCTATGATTAAATTCTAACTGATTTGATTCTATGTGTTGTATTAGTTATTCTGTGTATTATTTATTTTTGAAAACTTATTACTTGTAGTATTATTTTAGAATACATATTTAATATTCTACTATAAAATAATCATTGTTATTGCTAAATTCATGAATAGAATTATTTTATTTGATAGTTGTTAATAATTGAATAATTTGTTTTTTAATTGAACTGAGATAACTGAAAAAAATATTTCAAAACTTCAAACATCTTGATTATTGCACCACATTGTTATTTTAACTTAAATTTAGTGAGGGATTTTTATGATCAAAGCTATAAAAGTAATAATTACTTTACTAATGCTTATATAATAATATTATTAATAACTACTTACTATTACTAAATTAAATCAGTACAGGTTTTATGATTTATTATGCTAATAAAATATATACAACTTTAATGTTTTAGTCAAGAGAAATTATACGTCCGGAAATGTATGTATAGTTACTTCTACATATTTCCAAATTAATTAGGAAAGATATTTTTAAAACCTTATAAAGTTTATTATGAAAATAAAATAAAGAAAAAACAATTTTATTTATAGGGTCAAGCGGTTGCCCAACTTTGCAAAACCATAGATGTCACTGTATTTGGTGTAGCATCAAAATCTAAACATGAAGCCTTAAAAGGAACCATTGATCATCTTTTGGAACGTGGCAGTGATTATGCTGCTGAAGTTAGAAAGTAATTTAAATAATTTAATAAGTACTGTTCTTATGTTACTAAAATATGTGATTAACTTGTAGGGTTTCTCCAGAAGGCGTTGATCTCTTTTTAGACTGTGTTTGTGGAGAAGAGTGTAGCCGTGGATATTCTCTTTTAAAACCTATGGGAAAATATATTTTGTTTGGTAAATATCATTTTTCCAGTTTATTTATTCAATTATTTTGAAAAATGGTTTTAAAATGTACTAACTAGTGCAATTTTTAAAAATCTATTAGGTTCATCTAATATTGTTACGGGTGAAACAAAAAGCTTCTTCAGTGCTGCTAAATCTGTAAGTTTTGATGAAAAAAAATAATATATTTACTTGAGTTACTATTTTTTTTATATTATATATATATATATATATATAGTGGTGGCAAGTGGATAAAATTTCTCCATTGAAATTGTTTGATGAAAATAAAACTCTTATGGGATTCAACTTAAGAAGATTATTGTTCCATCAAAACCAATCTGAATATGTGGCAACAATTTTCGACAAAGTAATTGCTTTATGGAAGGATGGTAAAGTGAAGCCAGTTATTGATTCTACTTGGGCTTTTGAAGATGTAAATATTTATTTTTTAATATATCCTATTATACTAAGTGTATATTTTATTTATATTTATAAATACTTTTAGGTGGGCGAGGCTATGCAAAAAATGCATGACAGGAAAAATATTGGAAAAATAGTTTTGGACCCAAGCTTGGAACCAAAACCAAAACCAGCTACACCAGTTAAAGGAAAGTCAAAGAATGCTGACAAAGAAAAGGAAAAGAAGGAAGAAGATTCTTCTGCTAATGGCACTTCTACTCCTGCAGAAGCTTCAAGTCCTACAAGTATATTTTTATTAATTATTAATATGAATATAAATAAATTATATAATATATTATAAATTATAATAAATAATTAATAAAATATTATTATGATGTTACTTTAAATAATTTAATTGGTATTATTATTTATTGTGTTCAATTAGTCAGTCATCTATTTAATTCTGAATTTATTGAATTATTAAAGAAAAGTAATAATTGTACTAAATTTCTATGTAGCTAATAAAAAACTGTTGAATTTATTTTTTAACTATTTAAATTAAGTTCAATGCTTAATGAAGTTAAATTTAATTTGATTTAAAATTAATGTAACCATACAAATTATATCAAATTTAAATAGATTTCTTCGTTAATTAGAATAAATAGTAAATATTGATTAAAGTATTATTAACAAAACATGTTTTATTGATTTTCTGTATGTGGTTTAAGTATTTAAGTTATTTTTTATCACAGCTTAAAATATATTTTAAATGAAAATAATTCAATATCTTAGGTTATTTTAAATTATGAACTTTTGTTATTAAATAATGTTTTATTACTAGAATCTTTTTTTGAAATTAGTTTATTCTTTATCTTGTTTATGTTAACAGAACATAACTTAATATTAATTTTAAATACTTAATTGTAATTGATTTCATTTATATTTTTCAGCTAAAGAAAAAGAGAAGGAAAAGGAATCAAGTTGAATGCATTGACAAAATACATCATTCTCATTAATTACTACCTACTTATTTAATAATAATAATAATAATAATAATAATAATAATAAAATTAACTTCTCATTAGTGCTTTTTGTGTCTTATTACACTTTACAATAAATTATCAATTTTAGCCTTTTTTAGCAATATTTTAAATATTTATTTCAATCATTTTAGTGATGAAAAGCCTCTACATTTATAATTAGTCAAATTATAATAATAATAATAATAATAATAAAATACTATACATTATGGTTTTGATTAACAATATAAAGAGTTTTATCTAAGCCACAATTTATTATACTAGGCTAATTTATTACTACTAAACGTGTACCAAATATTATGTATACTTGTGTGTTAATTTTTATATAATTTTTTTGGTTCGTTTTATTCGTACATCTCAATACATCATCTATTATACTATACATTATAATTATTATTATTATTATTTTTAGCTTAAATTTTAAGTTTTATATTATACTAAAACATAAAATGATTTATTTTTTCATTATTTTTTATATACAATTTTTAAACTGAAAGTTATGGGAGCTACATATAATAATATATTTTAAATTTATATACACATATTATAATTAATATATTATGATTTATGTTGATTGGATGAATTCTGTTTAAAAAAAAAAATTAAATGTGTGTGCTAGTGTGTATAATATATATTATATTTATATATACACACATATTTATTTATTTATATGTGTATTATTATTACTATTATTATTATATATTATTTATTGTGCTGTTTAAACTATTAAAAATATATAAGTATAATATATTTATATATGTATATTCAATAACTATATTACGAAAACTGATATTTAATAAAAATAAATAAATACTGTGACTACAGTAAAATAATGTATTAGAAATATCTATGTATGCAGCATTTGATTGAATGGTATATTTTATAATATTTTCAACAATAGTCTTCCTACTATCTTTAATTTAAACCATTTAACTCCTGTATTGTTAAGACAATTTAAACAAAGTATAAACTAGGATTTTACGTTAATGACAATACTTAAATCTCAACAGAATATAGTTGAAAAATTATTTAGGAAACATTCGTATCATAATATATTATAATATATATTATGTTATTATTTATTAAATTAATAATTATATTAAACTTGAAATAACGCCTTAAGTATTGTCTTAACATCGATACTACAACTGTTCTAGTAGTAGGTTTTGTACAGTACTCAATTTTTAAAGTTATATACTTACTATTGCTTGCCGGACAGTGCAACGAGAGTAGAGCACAATCGATTGAATAGTTTCTTAATGTATTAATTTGGTATACCTATGTGAAATAATGAACTTAAAATAATAGCTTAATTGTAAGAAATTTTTATTTTTATTATTTATTAACTTATTAAAATAATCGAAGTTTAATTAATTTATTCATTATGTAAACCGGCTATAAGATGCTTGTTATGATCAAATTAAGACATATCTAAATATTGTTCTGTTCGAGATTGCTTTATATGTTTATTTATATACACCACTTTCCCGGGGGAATAATACACTTAAATAACCATCCCATGGTCTGAATTATGTTTTTATATAATCATACCGATCTGCTGAAATGCATGTATTAATTATTGTCTATAGCACAATTGAGTGGTGAACTCCTTATTGTGCCCGTTTCACACGGGCCACTTTACGTGTCGCCACAGAAAAGACAGTGGCGCCACTGATAAAAATACATTATTTTTAAATGATGCTTTCACATGGTGTGTCGCCACAAAATTGTGGTGCCACAGACGGGTTTATGTTGTCGGTCCTCGCTAGAAATCGCGCCACAGTTAGTGGATACATTGAAACAGTACGTTCATTTCATACGGACCACACCACAAACGAAAAACTACACGTGCAGTGAGCTATCTATAGTATTTATAATCAATGATACTATACTGCCTAATTATTAATTTGTGAAAACATAAATTTTTTTCAAAAAGATCCAATAGGTAATAATATGCACTACACAGTTGCGTGGCATGAAATTTAGTGGCTTTAAACTATCTTGGGGGGGGGGGAGTAGAGGCATTTTTAGAAATTAAATTATTAAATGCTAGAAGGGGTTTGATCTATACCTTATAATTTTTTTAAAACAATACAGTAGTATTGTATACTCGTATTTAAAAATCCACTTTAAAAGTTTTTGTTTAATTAAAATAAATATAATCCAAGTGTTTTTTTTAAATGGTATTGCGCCCCCAGACTTGAACTGACATTAGGGGTCCGGGGCTAGGGTTTAGGCTTAATGGGAGAAACTAAATAGTATAGCTCATAGATCATAGGAATATGTAAAGATGTCTTGGGGGGCTTAGATTCCCTCAAAAATAATATTACAATTTTGTACTAAAGCTCAACATTTATTTTTATAATCTGTTATTTAGTTCTTCTTATACTTTATTTTTATTATACGATGTTTCCAATGGGAGTGGCATTTGTCCCCAGTGACCTCCCCCCCTCCCCTCCGGGATCCATTTCATAATTGTATGAATATTTCAAATACCTATCATACAACTTTTAAAATAAATCCTACATATTATATTATTTATAATTGAGCTAACATTTATTTTTTTGTGCCCGCAGTTTTTTCTAAATATGTTCTAGACAGTATCTATCATAGAATTGCCAGATTTTAAAAGCACCAAACCGAGTAGGACATACTTAAATGATTTTTATACGATGTGGGAATCTAAATGTAAAATTTATTTCGACGATCATTGTGATCATAACAATATTTATCGAATAATTTGTTGATATTTATTTAACTACAAACTTCTATCTGGGACATTCAAGCGTCTCGAGACATTTCTTTGGAACACGGGTCACGAAATCTATTATGTCCCAGCCAAGCCTAAGGTTATTAACTGAACAAGACCTTCAATTTTATAACAGTCAGAAACTCACGAGTTAATAAGCAAACCTTATCGTTTACTTATCGTACTCACTAGCATGCAGTTTTCGATATTAATTGTTTTCCGTGTCATCTATTAATGAACAATATGTTAAGTATAATTGTTGTTACATTAAAAAATTAATATCGTATCGTTGAATGAAATTAGTATCGATTCAATGACGCTACAAGTGTTTCTAATCACATAATACGTATTTACGACGCGCAGTTATAATAATCGGCGACCGTACGTATACATATACAAAATAAAGCAATAAGAATATAAAAATTCCAACAGTTTTGCGTTACATATTGGGTAATAGAACAGCATTAATGACTACCAGTGGCATTTTGAAGGGGTTTCATGACACCCAGGCTTTATGGTTAAATTTTTTGATTTCGGTGTGTAAATATTTTTGATGAGAATATACACAGTAAATTTCCATTACTTATCCAACCTTAAACATACCACCTACACCAAAAACTAATGCAGCGTAATACACGATAGTGAGTAAAAATATAACTTGACAATAAGAACAACATTCTGAATTTTTAATTAATAAGTACTAATCATCTATAACATTGAATAGGTAAAAGCCTCTTGGGATTTTAATTATGGTACTGTGATGTACATCATGGTTTAAAAATGTTCACCACGGCACTGGTGACCACTATTCAAACATTATTATTTGACAATCGTGTGTTTTAGTTATTATTAGCCTACTCGCTGCAAAGATTCGTTGTAGAAGACGAGTGCAGTGATCATCTGATTTCTATTTAAAAAGTTTTCTTTGCATTTTTCAGTTAACCTTTTGAGTAGATATTGGTTATATGTGTCTTACTCTATTACGCTGTCGGATTCGAGGAACCTATTAATTTCATGAAAGTCGACGTTTAAAAATGTTCATTCATCGTAAAGAGTTCCAACGCGATGGACAAATCCACGACAATAACGATAAGATAAGGACAATATATTATTATTTATCTGATACCTCTCATTTCCTGCGGAAAACAAGTGTTCGCGGTGCGTGTCATCACTACAGTTATGACTGATAATCTCTATGTATTCGTTACCAATGCTTATGACTGTACGGAGCCTGATGTATACATTTGTGGCATCGAATAAACAACCAGTTCGATTAAAAACGAACCGAATGTTATGAAACGAATGTCATACATTTGTACGTAATTTTTTTTTATCAGTGGGTACAATCAGAGGCGGATTTCCCATTAGGCACTGTAGACAGCTGCCTAGGGCGGCAAATTCTGTAGTGTTTTATTATAAAACATCGAATGTATCAAAAACTGGAAAATTATTTAAATTCAAATGAATGTTCAACACTTTTGTCTATGTATTTAATATTTAAAGTAGGTATTTTGGAGGGGTATTGTAAATTGTTCACCTATTATAGGGGAGGCAAATTTTTGGTGCCTATAGCCGTAAAAAAAGATAAATCCGCCTCTGGGTACAATACTAGCTTGTAGCGTCGCAATGAGTTGAACGTGATTTCAATCACATTATTATACGTAAAACAGAGTCGAGAACATATTTCTCCTATCACTGTCTGCATTTTTTCAGTTACATATTAGCGCACTAATTCGTGTGATTTCGCGGCCCAAATCTTTTACCGCATTCGTGTCGAATCCTAGATTATAATTTACATTGTTTGTGCATAGGTACATCACACGCAGTTGTACCTACGCAGTCTATACCTGTAACATTGTCGCAGTATTTTCATTGTTATGATAATTTATTATTTTTCGTTCTAAATGCTGTTGAAATGATTCTTTTTCAGATCGGTACCTATACGTCAAGCATGTCAAGCATAACCTAACCTGCCAAAGCGTTTTAGTTTTTACTGTCAAACTTTTGAGATAACTAAATTAGCTGTTAGTCATGGACCTTTTTAACGTACGGTATTGGAAGTAAGTTTCTTGGCGTACCGTTCCATTTTAGATTCTGAACGGAGTGATGGAATCTATTGGTTTTACAATGATGTGTGTTTTTATAGATTCTGAACGGAGTGAAGAATGTATTGATTTTACAATGATGTGTGTTTTTTTTTTTTTTTTTTTTTTTTTTGTGTCTGTCGACACGTTTTGGGGCAGTAAAAATGCTTCGATTGCCTTATGTAGCAACTTTTCTGAAAGGAAAGTGAATCTATTTGGTACTTTGGGGGGTCAAAAGTTAAAAATTTCCAATATTTTTTAAATGCGACGGGAAAAACCATAAAAAAATTTGGGAAAAACGGAGTTTTTACGCAAAACCAGTTTTTGACATAATCAAATTTTTTATTTTGCTATAACTCAAAAACTAATCGATGTAAATACTTGAAATTTTCACCAAATGTTTAGATAAACGTTCTCTATACACCATTAAATTTTCAAAGTATTTTGACTTTTATTAAGCTATTTATAGACAATTGAAATTTTCAATATTTTAAAGTATTTTTTTTTTAAATAACGATAAAAATTTTTTGGCTGCCTAGAAAATCTTGAAAATTTAATACAAGGTTTCTTATAAGTTGTTCCTTAACTGATAAAAAAAAATCTAAAATCGTAAGTCACAATTTTTTTTTATAAGTGCTCAAAGTTACAATTTATACGAAATATGTAAAAATCACTATAATTTGCAAGTTTTTTTGTAGTTAAAAATTCATAAAATTTTTTCTGTTCATACTTAAGGTTCGAAATTTTAACACGAGGTTATGTATAAGCTACTCTTCAAAAATCTTTAAAAAAATTTCTACCGGAATTAGAGGAAAAAATTTTATGACTGTTTGAAATTTAAATATTTACGAAATTGCATAAAATAGCGATTTATTCTCAAACGATTTTAAATATTTTTTATAATTCAAAAAGTATAAGTCGCAGATTTTTGAAATTTCTACCAGCTGTTAAGATTGGTATTTCCTTTATGTCATATTTTTTTCAAAATATTATATTGATTTTTAAGCCACTTATAGGCATTTAAAATATTCGATTTTTTTACATTTTTTTTTTATAATCGGTGATAAAAAAAATTTGGCTCGTACAAAATACTTGAAAATTTAATAGAAGATTCCACAGAAGTAGTTCTTAAAGTCATTCAAAAATTATTAAAATCCATAGGCACAATTTTTTTTTATAAGCGTTTGAACAGCGAATATTGACAAAAAATTACATGTAAAATATAATATACTGTATAATATTCTAGACTGACAAAGATATCGGTTTTTTTTAAAATGCTCTAACTCAAAAATGAAAAATCGCAACAACTTGAAATTTTCACCAAATCTTTATATTGACGTTCTCTATACATGGTTAAGATTTCAAAGTATTTTGACATATTTTGACTTATTTATAGACAATTTATATTTTCGATTTTTGTTAAATTTTTGTTTTTAAACATCTATAAAATTTAATTGATTGAGCGAAAACTCTTGAAAATTTTATACTAGGTTTATAATAAGTTAAACTTATCGTAACTAAAAAATATCGGTGATCGGTTAACTCAATTTTTTTTTATAAGCCCTTAATTCTCAAATTTGTATAAAATGTGTAAAAATCACGATAATTTGCATGTTATTTTGTAGATAAAAATTCATAAAATTTTTTTTGTTCATACTTAAGGTTCAAAATTTTAACACTAGGTTATCTATGAGCTACTCTTCAAAAATCTTTAAAAAAAATTCTACCGGACTAAGAGGAAAAAATTGTACGGCTGTTTGAAATTTAAATATTTAAGAAATTGCATAAAATAGCGATTTATTCTCAGACGATTTTAAATATTTGTTATAATTCAAAAAGTATAAGTCGCAGATTTTTGAAATTTCTACCAGCTGTTAAGATTGGTATTTCTTTTATGCAATATTTTTTTCAAAATATTATATTGATTTTTAAGCCACTTATAGTCATTTAAAATATTCGATTTTTTTACATTTTATTTTTATAATCGGTGATAAAAAAAATTTGGCTTCTACAAAATACTTGAAAATTTAATCGAAGATTCCACAGAAGTAGTTCTTAATGTCATTCAAAAATTATTAAAATCCATAGGCACAATTTTTTTTTATAAGCGTTTGAACATCGAATATTGACATAAAATTACATGTAAAATATAATATAATGTAGAATGTTCTAGACTGACAAATGATATTGGTTTTTTTAAAATGCCCTAACTCAAAAACGAAAAACCGCAACAACTTGAAATTATCATTAAATCTTTATATTGACGTTTTCTATACATGGTTAAAATTTCAAAGTATTTTGACATATTTTGACTTATTTATAGACAATTTAAATTTTCGGTTTTTCTAAATTTTTCGTTTAAAAATAAAATATACTTATATAATATTTATAAATAACATTGTATTATATTCTAGACTAACATATGAACTCCGTTCAGAATCGTTATTCGTATACAATGATATCTATCATTGCATTCAAATTTAACAAATCCATTATAATAATGACCTATCCTATAAGCGAGGTGCACTCCACCCCTAACTGTACAGCAGAGCGAGGCCCATCCGGTTCTTTTTTATTTTTATTTTTATTTTTTTTTAATTTTATTTTTTATTTTTGTGTCTGACGACACCTTTTTTGGCAGTAAAAATGCTTCGATTTGCTTAAACAGCAACTTTTCTCAAAGGAAAGTGAATGTAGATGGTACTTTGGCAAGTCAAAAATCCAATTTTTTCAATACTTTTTAATAAAATCGAAAAAAAACGATAAAAAAATTACGAAAAACCGGGAAATTTTACGCAAAATCACGTTTTTTTTGACATAACTTCATCGAAGTGTCGAACAATTTTAATGTTAAAAAGAACCGGATGGGCCTCCCTCTGCTGTACACTTGGGGGTGAAGTGCGACTCTTCATAGGATAGGTCATTATAATGGATTTGTTAAATTTGAATTCAATGATAGGTATCATTGTATACGAAAAACGATTCTGAACGGAGATGATATGTTTGTCTAGAATATAATATAATGTTATTTATAAATATTGTAATAAGTATATTTTATTTTTAAACGAAAAATTTAGAAAAATCGAAAATTTAAATTGTCTATAACAGGGATGGGCAACTCAAAGTTACTATAGGGCCAATTTTTAGAAATTTAAAATATAGCGGGCCAGAGCATAGAAAGCAAAAAAAAAAAAGGTCATTCAAAATATACATTTTAAATAGCATTTATTTTGTTTATAATGAAAATATAAATAGTTATTTGCAGTTTAGTGAGAGTTTTGAGGATGTGTGGCTTCTAATGACAACGCGGCAAAATCGACTTCTATTTCGGACGAAGAAACACGAAGTAGGTGACTTAATGTTTCATCTGTAATTCGATTTCTATGTTTTGATTTAATATGTTTCATGTTCGAAAATGTACATTCACAAATGTAAGTAGTTCCAAACATGGATAACATTTTTAATGCAAACTCTCGTAAAAGTGGATATTTTAGAGTAGGTAATTTTTTCCAAAAGCTTATGTCAATCTCTTTTGTAGATAATAATGATGGATCTGTTTGCAACTCACACAATTCTAATTGAAGTTCAGCATCTTGCTTTTCAATTTCAACTATCATTGGATTATTAAACAAATTTATTTGAGGGCGCATAAGTTCAACTTCTTCAAATCGTCTTTCGAATTCTACAGTTAATTCATCCAAGTGGGTAATGCATTGTTCAAAATTAAACTCATTGTTAAATTCTATTTTTATAACTTCACAACACGGAAAATGTATTAGTTTTTTTTCAACAACTAAATTTTTAAAAACTACCAACTTTTTTCTGAATCCATCTAAAAATCCAACAATTTGAGAAATTGTTTGTTTCTTACCTTGAAGTTGTAAATTTAATTTATTTAAATGTTGAGAAATATCAGTTAAAAATGCCAATGAAGATAGAAATTGTTTATCAACCATTTGGTTTTCCAAATACGTAGTGTCAGTTTTAATATTCGTTGTAAGAAACTCAAGTATTTCTTTTCTCAAAACAAAAAAACGTTCGAGACACTTTCCACGACTTAACCAGCGTACATCCGTATGTAATAGTAAATCACCATACTCACAATCAAGTTCTTCCAAATATGTAATAAAATTACGGTGGTTTAAACTACGGTTGCCTCCTCTAATAAGATTAGTAATTTGAAATACAGTATTCATAACTCCGTCAAGTTTCATTATTTTTCCACACAACGCTTCCTGATGAATGATACAATGTATAGCAGGAACATTAACGTTAGATTTGCGTAATAAACCAACAAAACCAATATTTTTGCCAACCATAGCTTTGGCACCATCTGTCACAATCGATGACATTTTTTTGAATCCACCAAATGGTTCAATCGCATTTTTTACTGCATTAAATATATCACTTCCTTTGGTAGTTCCATGCAAAGAACATAATTCTAATAGCTCTTCATACACTTCAAA
This sequence comes from Sipha maydis, assembly GCA_034509805.1. Taxonomy (NCBI): domain Eukaryota; kingdom Metazoa; phylum Arthropoda; class Insecta; order Hemiptera; family Aphididae; genus Sipha; species Sipha maydis. The sequence continues at coordinate 27,925 of JASXSY010000726.1, read as the reverse complement.
CTGTGGAGATATAACTCTAACAAATATCAAAAGTTGACTTACATCTGAAACATCTGTGCTTTCGTCCAGTGCAATCGAAAAATATGCACAATCCGTCATAATAGTTTGCAATGTCTTACGAATGGCACTATCAGTGTCAGCTATACGTCGTGTCACTGTGCGTCTTGAAAGTGATATTTTTTCAAATTCACTGGCAATTTTGTTTTCGTTAATTGATTTAGCCATTTTTATCGCACAGTTTTTAACAAATTCACCATCACTCAACGATTTTTTAGATTTTGCTATTTCGTTAGAAATTATATATGAAGCCAATAAACTTGATTGTTGTGAAGTTGTTACTTTTGTCATCACATTTTGTTGTGATTGAAGTTTTCTTTTGAGATCAATTACAACACTCTCTCTTGCATCACCAATGTATTTTTCATATTTGGAAAAATGATTTGTCATGTAATGTCTTTTTAAATTATATTCTTTTAAGACCGCAATAACGCTTAAACAAACTAGACATTGAGGTTTTTTTTGTTTGTTAATAATAAATAAATAGTCATTCTCCCATGAGGTATTAAAAGTTCTATTTTCATCATCAATTTTACGCTTTTTTGCGGACATTATTGGGCACTACAAACAACGTAAACAATAAATTCAACGACAGCACGACACGTACGATACGAAGAAACTGATATAATTAAATAGATCGGTACAAACAGCTATGGTTAAAATCTATACGTATCCATATGTGTGTATATACCTACTATAACTATATTGTGACATTTATACATTTAACAATGTTCAATACCAGATAACAATTATTATATCGATAAGATAGAGTATACACTATACTAGACATTATAGATTATAGAGTTTAGACGATAAAATTTAAAATTGTATATCTATACCCAATGCAATTTGAAAATGTAGCGCGGGCCAGATAAAAAAGGCTCGCGGGCCGGATGCGGCCCGCGGGCCGCCAGTTGCCCACCCCTGGTCTATAAATAAGTCAAAATATGTCAAAATACTTTGAAAACTTAACCATGTATAGAAAACGTCAATATAAAAATTTGGTGAAAATTTCAAGTTGTTGCAGTTTTTCGTTTTTGAGTTAGAGCATTTTAAAAAAAACCGATATCTTTGTCAGTCTAGAATATTATACATTATATTATATTTTACATGTAATTTTATGTCAATATTCGCTGTTCAAACGCTTATAAAAATTGTGCCTATGGATTTTAATAATTTTTGAATGACATTTAGAACTACTTCTGTGGAATCTTCTATTAAATTTTCAAGTATTTTGTAGGAGCCAAATTTTTTTTATCACCGATTATAAAAAAAAAAAATGTAAAAAAATCGAATATTTTAATGCCTATAAGTGGCTTAAAAATCAATATTATATTTTGAAAAAAATATGATATAAAGGAAATACGAATCTTAACAGCTGGTAGAAATTTAAAAAATCTGCGACTTATACTTTTTGAATTATAACAAATATTAAAAATCGTTTGAGAATAAATCGCTATTTTATGCAATTTCGTAAATATTTAAATTTCAAACAGCCATAAAATTTTTTCCTCTAAGTACGGTAGAAATTTTTTTAAAGATTTTTGAAGAGTAGATAACCTAGTGTTAAAATTTTGAACCTTAAGTATGAACAGAAAAATTTTTATGAATTTTTATCTACAAAATAACTTGCAAATTTTCGCAATTTTTACATATTTCGTATAAATTGGAACTTTGAGCACTTATAAAAAAAAATTGTGACTTACGATTTTAGATTTTTTTTTTATCAGTTTAGGAACAACTTATAAGAAACCTTGTATTCAATTTTCAAGATTTTCTGGCCGGCCAAAAAAATTTTATCGTTATTTTAAAAAAAAAAAAATTAAAAAAATTGAAAATTTCATTTGTCTATAAATAGCTCAATAAAAGTCAAAATACTTTGAAAATTTAACGATGTATAGAGAACGCTAATCTAAACATTTGATGAAAATTTCAAGTATTTAAATCGATTAGTTTTTGAGTTATAGCAAAATAAAAAATTTGATTATGTCGAAAACTGGTTTTGCGTAAAGACTCCTGTTTTTCCCTTATTTTTTTAGGGTTTTTCCCGTCGCATTTAAAAAATATTTTTATACTTTTGACCCCCCAAAATACCAACTAGATTCACTTTCCTTTCAGAAAAGTTGCTACATAAGCGATTCGAAGCATTTTTACTGTCCAAAAAGGTGTCGTCAGACACAAAAAAAAAATAAAAAATAAAAAATAAAAAATAAAAAAAAAACACACATCATTGTAAAACCAATAGATTCCATCACTCCGTTCAGAATCTAAAATTTTCTGATGTTTCTGAAGTCTAAGTAAGTCTGAAGTAAAACAATGAATAAGTTAACTTTGAACTTCGTGGGTCAAGGCACGTAAATAGGAGTTTATTTTTATTTTTTTTTTTCTGAGGGGGAAGATTAATCTTCTTCGAAATTATTGGGGTTTAAATAATGTACAATAAAGTGGTACACGCCATAAATCTTAATTTGTGGTTACTACAATACGATCTTTGAAGAGGGTGGTTATTTCCACCACCCTTTGAAATTACGTACCTGCGTGAGTCGAGCTCATGATTTAAGATTTGTTGTCGTGCGCAAATGAAAATCACGAAAAAACGATTTTAAAATATTCCTTACGTTTTTCGTCATTGTCTACACTGTCAGACGTTGCCACACTGGTGTTTATCAAACAAAACAAAATGTGTGATAACGCACTTGTATAATGGAAAATAATAAATAAAAATCGATAAATTTCGTTTTTATTTGAATATAATCATTTACTTTGTCGATGGACCTTCTACTTAATTATCAATTATTTCTCAATGGCCATCTTTTTGGTTTTGAACAAACTTTTTAAAAATTTCTTTTAACTTATTGCACTTAGTAACTGTATTGTGTAAAATATGGAAAACATTAAGGGACTGACATCAACGCAATCGAAACCATCGGACGAACAGAACAATAACAAGGAAAACAAATTACATACATTGAAAGAAGCACCAAAAAAAGGATTGGTTCAGATCAAAGAATCGTTTAGAACATTAAAAAATGCAAATAAGCTACCAGTTGTTATTAAAGGTAAACATACAATATCACTTTAATAATTTCAATTAAATTTATCGAAATAAATGATTTTTTATTATTTTATTTTTTATTTATTAATATTACATATAGATTCGCATTTCAATATTTAATTAATACTTTTAATTTATCATTAAATGTGTTTATATGTATCATTAAAAATAATTTAACTTTTATTGTATATAATGTATAATATATTTTATATATATGTATTAATACCCCTATAGTGTTATTAATATTTTGATATTACATTCACACGTATAGATCTAAGTAAATGTTTGCAATAAAATAAAAATTAGTTTTTAAGTGAAACAAATAATAAATTTAGGAAGGAGGTTAAATTTTAATAATTATTTATTTCTGTTTTTAACTTGTGATTATTTATCTGTGGTTATAAATACAGTTGTATTAGGATGAATATAGTTTTTATTATTTTTATGGCTTATTGAATTTATAATATATATTTTATATTCAATTGTATTATAACTATAACTAATGTGTAAAAACTTATAATTAATATTAGATATATTAAATATTATATGTATGATTAAGTAATAAAAATAATTTAGTAAAATTAAATTGAAAAAAATTAAGCTACTTTACATTTGTTATTTTTATATTTGAAAAAAATCTATTTTTCATTTTACTAATGTTAAGTTAATAATATAAATATTACTAATTCAATAAAAATTAATAAAATTAATAACAATAGTTTAATTGTAAAATAAATGTTATTATTTTGGTATCATTTGTATGAATATTTAAAAAATAATAAAAAATTAAATAGTAAATTATTAACTAGGAAATGTTTGTATTCACTCTTGCAGTAATACAATTAAAAACTGTAAACTATTTAATATGGTATTATGATCCATAGATTCATACATTTCTGTTATTTAAATATCTATAAAATTTTATTATTTATTATAATACATTTATAATTATTTATTACGTTCATCCATTCTAACCCTTTTTATTACAAGTTACGACATAATATATGAATATTCTCTTTTTCTGTACTTACGTAATAAGTAATTAATGATTTTTGAATCCAATTTCTTATTATTTATTTTTTTACTGTAATCTTATATATTTTTTAAAAATTAGGTATATAATTAAAAAATAGATATAATAAATTTTAAGTCGGGCGTAAATATACATTTTTGTTCTGGAGGGGGTGAGGTCGAGACCTGGGAATCTGTAAAAATGCCTCTGATAACATATTACAAAACAATATTTCTATTTGTTTAATGAAATAAAATCATACCTTTATAGTATCAAATACTAAAAATATTAAACTTCTTGATTAAGTTAGACTTATTGTTTTTACTTAAGTAAAATGTGCATTGAATAGTATTGACGGTTCAAAATCTTCAACGGACTTGTTCAATGATTTATAAGTCAGTGATCATTTAAAAATTAGGTTTTTGTTGGTATCTAAATATTTCTATTCGAATTATTAAAAATTATACTAAAATTTTTTCGATAGAGGATAAGAAAATTTTAAAACAACCTTTGCCGTACACTCATGTCAAATTTACGTTTTATGTTTATACTTCTCTATAAGTACAGATTTCACAAAATTACGTATGTAGTTCCTATAGTAGTAGCGTAGACGGTACGATGTTTGCTCAGACAAGTTAGTTAGCTAGAAAAACGACCTATCGACGAGTTGAGAGTTTAAAAAGCGAGATTATTTAATGAGTACTGACTACAGTCTTAGAAGTGCACGTGTTTGTAGCGCATAAACATCCGAGATTAGATGACATTCTCACTTATGAATTTACTAAACGTGATTAAAAAAATGCTAGTATTGAAACAATTTATCATTACCATTAAATTATTTAAAGTTAAATAGTGTTTATCTATATTGATTATTGGGTACAAAATTAAAATAAACAAACAAACACGACAACTTAATATAGATATAAAGCGTGTGGCCGAACTTTCTCGCCATATTGCTGTACAGACTGAGTAATATTGATTAATTTCGTCTTTGGGTGGATGGTCGTCACCCCCACCGGGTGGCTGTTTTCGAGTTTGTCTATAGCTGTAAATATTTCCTAGTGTTCAAAAGAAATAAATCGTAGACCGTAACAAATGCATTTCATGTAAAATTTAATTAAACTTGCGTAATATTCGTGATTTTTATTTGGAGCCATGCAAACTCTAAGAAGAAAAACTAGTCCGTTTAAATGTAAGTTTTCTAGTTTTCTGTTTTTATTTTTATGCCAATCAATAAAAATGTTTATTGTTTTGTATTTTTTTTGAAATTTCAATGTATTAGTAATAGTTGATAAAAGTCGTATTCTGTAATTAATTCCTTTGTGGTTAAAATATATTTTACTATTTACTATTATTTGTTTTTGTAGCAGATAAAGGTGGTGCAATACGATTTATGGGAGATGGTGTTAGTTTTAAAGCTAAACTTATTGGCATATTAGAAGTCAGTGAAGCTCGAGGAGATAGAATGTGCCAAGAAGCGTTGTTTGATTTGAAGATGGCTATTCGGGCTGCTGGAGAGCACAAACAACGGATCATAATAAATGTAGCTATTGATGGATTAAAATTGAGAGATGAAAAGACTGGGGTAAGTTAAAATATTTAATATATTCTACTACTTTATGTTAAACTGTATTATAAATTATAGGATTGTTTATACCACCATCCAATACATAAAATATCGTTCATAGCACAAGACATGGTTGACTCTAGAGCATTTGGATACATATTTGGTTCTCCTGATACGGGCCATAGATTTTTTGGTATAAAAACTGATAAAGCTGCAAGCCAGGTAATGTTATAAAAAAATTTTAAATCTGTGTGTTTCTAATAGTTTTATTTTCAGGTTGTTATAACCATGAGAGATCTTTTTCAAACAGTTTTTGAGTTAAAAAAACAAGAGATTGAAATGACTAGACAACAACAAATTATGAAAGGCAGTGGACTCTATCTAGAAGCACTTGCTAGTACAACATCAAAAACTGACCATGTAGGTCTTTATTTTTTATGGTGTAAATTATTTTATATATTTAATTATTTATTTTTTAATAATTTTGCATGAATATATAATAGATCAGTTGTAATGATGATGGCTCTAAAAGATTCAACCGTGATTTACCAAGTATGGAAAAATCTGAATTTAAAAATACTATCCCAAATGCCAATGATCTTCTGAACTTAGAACTTGAACTGAATAATCTTCAACAAGGATTGTCACAAATGGATAGTATTACTCCGCCATCCGCTGACCCATTTGGCGATTCTTTTACTACTATTCCCCCTGTATTAACTAAATTGCCACCACCTCCTAGTTCTGGAGAACGGAGAACACGAAATAGTTCGGCAACTTCAAGTGGACAACCTGAAAAACATTGGTTTGATAAAGAAACTGAAAGTATTTTTAGTCTTACAAATCCTAGTGAAGTTCGTCAATCTCTACAAGCATCTGATTTTAAGGTAAATTATTATTTCCTTTATTTGAATTACTTTTACTTAGTATGTAGTATGAAGACATAGAATTTAATTATTTTATTTATTTAATATTAGAATTTTATTATATTAGGATGTTGCAATTTATATATATTTGTTAAATTCTCTGTGTAGAAATTCCATTCAAATATTTTATGTGTAGGTTTTATTTTTGTAATGACATATTTATTGACATTTTTGTTATTATACGTTTGAGTTGTAGAAACTTAAAAAAGGAAGAATGAAAAAACAATTAGCATTTTCCATATAAATTATCATTATTAAAATAAAACAGAAAGAACTCAAAATGTTATTCAGATTATCAAGTTCTAGTTATAATATGATAATATATATTAAGATTTTTTTTTTTAAATTTGATTATGATTTTTTATTTTAAATTTATATGAACTTTTTCATACATTTAAATAATAAAGATTTTAACTTGAGGATATTATTCGTAAAGTAGTATTCCAGTTTTAAAAGGTGGTTAATATTTTTATTCTAATTAATAGAGTGTTGAAATTAAATGTTCATCAACAATGTAATTGGATTAAATTTGGACTTGTTCAAAACAGAATATAAGATTGATTATAATTTTCATAAAAAAAATGAAATGTTTCTCTACTTATCTTACTCATTAATTTTAAAGAAAGAGTTTTCATTTAGAGATTGCATAGGTTGCAATTTTCTTAGATAACCCAATATATATATATATATATATATATATATATATATATATATATATATATTTTAAATAAAACTGCCATTATATTATAATCATTATAATTAATAAGAAACATATTTATTTATTTTATATAATTAAATTATTTAATAAATCTATAGACAAGAATTTCTTAGTAGTTTGTATTGATTATCATGCTTAAAAGTTGATTTTAATTTTGTGTTTGCATATTATTGAAATTCTTTATAACTATCAGACTATTGTATAAAAATGGTTTAGTCATATATATATTTTTATTTATTTTTTAGGTCAATGAAACAATTAATCGTACAAGCCCAATTAAGTCTGATGCATTTGATGTGTTTACTGAATTAGATCCATTAGGAACTGGTCGAAGTAAACCATACGTGGATAAGAAAGATTTTTTTCAAGAACTTAAGAATCCTCCTAAAAAAATACTTAATCAACTTGCTGGACATGAAAATGAAAAAATCTCAGAGCAACAACCTCAAAATTTACCAACTAAAGCTGTTAGCCATTCATTTTCTTCTGATCTGTCTTTTAAAGATACTATTGGATTTATTGAAGATCCATTTAAAAATGATAATTTTAATAAATCTCATGATTCAAATTCTGTTGAGATGGAGTTTGCAGATTTTTCTTCATTTGAATCTCTTAAACCTGTTTCGCCACAGTTGCAACATAAATCTCCATTGTTAAAAAGTGATAGTTCATCATCACAAAATTCTGCTCAAGGATTGTTAAAAGTTTCTCTTCCACCTGAAACACAAAAACCATACAATATTTCTTCATCCCCTAAGTATAATTTAATGTCTAAAAATAGATCAAAGTTAAAAATGAGAAAAACTCCAAGTCCAGATTATTATAGAAATGAAGACCCAGTTTCACCTGAAGATGATTATGCTATTATGAAATTAATGACATTGCCTCAACGAATAGATGTTGCTCCTGAACCTCCACCAAGACCATCATCTTCATTAGAACCTCCACCTTTACCACCTAAAAAACAACAAGTATCTTCTAAAAATGTAAAACCAATACGTACACGCAATAACCATTATGATTATATAGAAAATTATGTAAGTTCCTATAGTTTATCATCTACACAACAAGATAATGAAGCTCCACCATTACCATTGCCATCTAGAAAACCAAAAAATGATTTTAAGAAGAAAAAAGAAGAACTGGATTCAGAATATTATTTAGTACCAGTATCAGTGAGAAAAACTAGCAATGAATCAAAATCAAATGGGTCAACTTCATTGGATATTACATTAAGTCAATTAACTAAAACAGGGTTTAGTGATTTAGCAGATACTCTAAGAATATCTCCTACTTCTTTATCGAAGATGACTTTAAAAGAATTGACTTTACGATTGTCTAAATTAACTACCAATGGTAATGAAGAAACACAAAGTGTTCTTAAAAAGACTGAAGAAGAAAAGAAAGAACCTGAAAAATCTTTATATGATAAATATGCAGTATTTAGGGAATTATTAGATGAAGAAAAAACTGATCCTGTTGTTAAAGAAAATGATAAATATGCAGCTTTGAGAGATATTCCTGTAAAAGATGAAAGTTATGAAGAAGAATCAACAGAAAACTTTCCTATTGAAGAAAATCATAACAATAATATTTCAGAACAAGCTGTTGAATTAAATAACGATCAAGTATTTGAGAATAAAGATGAAAACGTTATTGATGAAGAAGTGGTTGAAATTAAAAATGTAGAAGACGACCAAGATGATGATGAAGAAGATGATGATATAGGTGGAAATGATGATGAAGATGATGATTATGAAGAACAAAATCATGTTATTAAAAAAGAAGATGTAAAAGAAACAATTGAATGTGAAATTGTAAAAGATTCTGCTACAACAACAATAACAGAGAATCCTGAATTGATAGAAAATAATGCAAGTCAGAAATTATTTGATAATTCTCAATGCTGGGCAACTTTTGATGTCGAGCCAGAAACAACCAAGAAAATAACTTCTCCATGGACTACACATGATCAAGAACAACCTAAACCAAAAGTAAATTTAAAAAAGGTATCTTCAAACCGTAGTAAATGTTCGTCTAGTTGGGATGATTGTGAAGAGTCTGAAGATAATTGGGATACTGCTAAAAGGAGTCTAGAAAGTTCAATTGAAGATTTTCCTCAAACTGAAAATGGCTGGAGTGATGGTGAATCTATGTATGAGGATGAACCTTATTATGAAAGAAAACATAACAGAAGAAGTAATCGTAAAATATCACCTCGGCATCGTGAACCATCACCATGGGATGAAAAAACTAGATATAGTGATGAATGGGAGTCACCTTATATGTTTCCATCACATTGGAGAGTACCACATATGGATGATGAACGAAGAAGGTCATCTAAGGATGATAAAAGACGTATTTATGCCCGTCCTGATATAGATAGAAGAGTTCAAAAGATACCTTCTATACCTAATTGGGATGATGAAAAATACCAAAGGCTCATGTATGAAAGACGTAGAAGATACTTGGAAGAACAATATAATTGGGATCGATATGGACCACCAATTCCAAAAGGATATAAGAATTATCCTAGACCACCGCCTATTGATAATAGCGATGAAGATGATGTAAAAATGCGGTATAGATTACCAAAAAAAAATAGATATGTATCTACAACAACACCCAGAAAACCAAGGAGATCATATCACCGGCGGAGTGAAGGTAGTGATGAAGAACGTAACATTCCACCTAGAAAACCTTATAGTCAAGAAGAATTGGACTTAAGCGAATCTGAGCTTGAACAAAATTGGTCCAGAAGATCAAAAACTAAATGGTCATTGAAACGTAATCAAACTTCTCCTTTTGATGATAACTTCACACCTGATAGTCCTGATTCTTCAATATTTACTAAAACAATGAGTACTTGTTCTGATTTAGGATACCTTACTAAGCCATCTCCGTCCACTAGTTCAAAAACTAATAGAAATCCTAGAAGACCAAAACGTTCTGATAGTGGTCATAGGTCCATTGATTCAAACTCAAAAGTTGAAGCATCAAAACGTTCTCCATTTGAAGATGATTTTACACCAGATAATGCTGCTAAAGGTAGTATGTCTAGTGAGTTCAGTTTTAAAGATGATGATGTTTTTACGGCTAAAGAAGTTAAAATTCCTCAAGAAGAAGTATCAAGTTCACCTAAAGAAATGAAAAAATCAGAGTCCATTAATATATTTGCTAGAAATACTGACCCATTTGAAGATGATGAATTTTTTACTCAAGAAGTATCCAGTAAACCAAATCTAGTTTCTTTGGAAGAGGCTATTTCAGATCGTGAAAGTGAGGAATGGGATAAAAAGCCTGATCGAACTAAAAACGAATGAGACTATCATTATGTGGTCCGGCCTAAAATAAAGGGGGCCACTAGTAAGTTGAGAAAAGTTTTTAGAAAAGTTAACAAATTTGTGAACAAATTATTTTAATGATTTTTTTAAATCTAATACTGACCAACAACTATTTTTTTTTTTTAGAAATTGTTATAGAATTATTTTGTATCTGATAGATATTTGATTTTTTAAAGTTGTACCTTTCAAACAAACTTTTTTTTTGGTACACGTTATTTTAGAATCAATTTTAATTATTATTTTTAGAATCATTTGAGTATTTATTTCACAGAATCTGCTTTATATTCAATATAATTATATACTGAAATTGTAATTTCAATAAAGTTTAACTATAGTAATATTTGTTTTCAAATTTGTGCAATACTAATATTACTAATAATATCATAGCTATCTTGCATAAATGAAATATATTCTTTGCATAGATTAATATTGTACATAAATAAAATATGTTAGACTTTTTACTGTACTATTATTATTTTATTTTTGAGTTGACTAATTATGTTTCTGTTAAACTTTCTATGTAAAATTTTGTTAAAGTATCTTTGTTATACGTTAAATATTAATTAATTTAGACTACTAAATTTGACAGTATAACCCAACATTTTTCAAAAATATTGTGTACTTAATCTAATACCCTTAGTGTAAAATGTATTGATGTTCCTTTAAATAGTATTGTGTTTTGTGAATTTTTTTTTTTATCACCATTTTTAAAAGAAATTACTATTGTTTAAAACCTAAATGATCATTTAATCTGAATGTATAAACAAGAAACAATAATAATATACATGTTAAATATAAGTGGATTAAACCATGTAAGACTAAGAAATTATTTTTAATTATTTTTTTTTTTCGTGCCATAAAATTAAGTTTCATCAAAACTTAATAAGTTTATCATTTTTTTTTTTATTTTTTATTTTATTTTTTTTTATTTGTTATTGAAAATCCAAATTGTTGATATTTTCTAATCCACTTACGTTTTACATACCACATACTAACTTAAAATTACTGTATTCTTATGTTATTTTCGATTAATTATTGTGAGCAATTTCCAAAAAAATAAATATAACTGTTTCAGAATTTGGCTATTCAAATAATTTACATGAATTTTATTTGTGTAACATTAAAATCTACTTATTTGTTGTCATATTTGTTAACCAGTATACACTACCTATTTTATGTTTTAGTGTGTAAATTTAGTTGATTGCATCTCATTTTTATATTGAAAAATATTATGTAAAAACATGTTAAATGCATTTTGACAAATTTGTTTGTCTAAAAAATAATTTTTTAGGTCAAATTTGATTTTTAAACGAAAATAAACATTTAGGCATAGGGTGAACCATTTTACCATTAAATTATTTGTTTTATTTTGTTCCTTGGTTCTCATTTAAATAATCAACCTACTTGCATATTTGACTTGTTTTTAATTTGTATTTTATTTTACAATACAAAAAAGGATAAAATAAATCAAAATTAAATTATTAAATCAAACTTATATGTTTGTACTTTTCTGCACTCATATTACAAATATTATAAAAACCATTTAAAACTATAATTTTAGATAAAATTAAATTAAAGTAAACACCAAGAGGGGGCTATAAAAGTCTCACTGGGGACTAACTCCCATGATCCCATGCATACTACATAACTAAGCCCATGGGTTGAATTCATATTATTTTATTAAGATTCAAAAGTTTAAGTTATTAATTTGAATTAGCTATATTCCTAATTAGTATATACCTAATAAGTAAATAAGCTGTTTCTTATTAAAGCTATGGCTAAACCATCTCCAATTTGGAATTTTTTTAATAAGACTGGTAAAAGTACTAGCAAATGCAATAAATGTCAGCGTTTTTGTGAAGTGAAAGTTGGAAACACAAGTAACCAGGCCCGGCTCAAGGGGTAGGCGATATAGGGCGGCATATTTCCGGGACAATTTTTATGTATAAAAAAGGCTACACACGAATTGCGTCCCGAAATAAAAAATTTGATAAGCGGGTACACGAATTGCGTCCGGCATTATCTAATCTACTGCATGAATTGCGTCCGGTTTTGTTTAAACGTTGCATGAACGATAAACGTACTATAAAGCCTATATAATAATTTTAGTTCGATTTTGATCGTGTTGTTGATGGAAAAGTTTGTGTAACCTTTATTCTCTATTAAATAAAACTTAAACTCAAAAACACTATAAAATGACTTTGGTGATTTTAAGCGAAAAAAAATAAAACATTATTTAATATTGATGGATACAAATTTCGGTATCATAAAATATTAAAAAATGATGTTCATCGTTGGAGCTGCTGTAAAAAGACGTGTAAGTCATACTTACATTAAATTAAATAATGAAAATGAGATTATCGAACGTGCAAATGATCATAATTATATTAAAGATTCTGTTGAAGTATTTAATAGACAACAGTTGAGTAATAATTTAAAGAGAAAGGCTGTAGAAGAACTTTACGATAAACCATCAAAACTTATTCATGGAGCTTTATCAAAAGACATTCCAACATTGACAACTTATGATTTAACCTTAATTTGTAATAATATACACCACGCTCGGTCTTTGACAATTCCAAAACTTCCAGACAACTTACCTGATTTACACAATGTTTTATTGAATAAAAATATACAGACTAACAGAGATGAAAATTTTTTATTAGTGAATGACAACGAAAATAATATAATCATTTTTTCAACAATTACTGATTAAAATTTTTTAAGTGAAGTTGATACTATATTTGTGGATGGAACTTTTAAAAGTTGCCCAAAACTGTTTACACAATTTTTTACAGTCCATGGATTGAAAAATAATAATTATATACCACTAGTATTTTTTTTTACTTCCTAATAAAAATATAGATACTTATATAAAAGCATTTTCATATCTCAAATTTGAATTTCTAAAAAATAATATCAAATTTTCACCTAAAATAATATTTGCCGATTTTGAAAAAGCAATCCACTCATCTTTGTTAATCGTGTGGCCATCAGTTCAAATGAAAGGATGCGGGTTTCATTTAGGTCAAAGTTGGTGGAGGAAAATTCAAACGGTTGGTTTAAGTCAAGAATACAAAAAAAATTCAGATATCAGTATTTTTTTAAAATATATTTTTGGTCTCCCATTTTTAAAACCAGATGAAGTGGAAGATTGTTTTACTGACGATATTGTATCCATTTTACCCGAAAATGAAAAAGTACAGCAATTTTCCGATTATATATTAAATACATACATAAAGCCTGATTGTGACTTCCCGCCTTCTGTATGGGCAATGTATTCATGTTCTATAATTCGAACTACGAATAGTTGTGAAGCCTTCCACTCCAAGTTTAACAGTATGTTTTACTCAGCACATCCGAATATATTCCAATTTATAGATGTTTTAAAAAATGTACAAAAAGAAACTTAACAACGAAGTATTCATGTAATTAAAAACAGACGGATGATATGTGAAAAAGAAAATTATTTAAGACAAAATTTGGCAAAATATGAAAGTGGCTAATTAACCCGTCTTGATTATATTAAGAAAGTATCATTCAAGTTTTTACCAATTTTTAATTTTATAATTATAACTTTTTTATATATTTTAATTTTTGTTTAACTATTATATTATTATTATATTATTAACCTACAAATTTCATTTTACTTACATCTAATTGCATAGCAATGATAAAAAAACAATATTTTTAACTTACCGATAGTCGTAATTTGCTATCGACAGTCCTAAGTCTGTATGAAATGGGAAGGAAAATAATGTTTTTTACGTTGGGACGCAATTCGGATAGTTGTTAAATATGGTAGGGACGCAATTCGTGTAGTCGTTAAATATCTTTGGGACGCAATTCATGTGGAAAAGGGATTTCGGGACGCAATTCATGTGCAGCGATAAAAAAAATATTTGATGTAATATTTACACGTAAGGGGCGGCAAAAACTAAATTTCGCCTATGTTTGTTTAAACACTTTAGCCGGGTCTGCAAGTAACTAAAGTAGTCACTTAAAAATTCAAAAGTTTTATATGGAGTTTGTCTATCAAAAAGCGTTAAATAAAAAAGGCTAGTTAAGTAATGTTTGATAATTTTAACATTTTTATCATCTTATTGACGTATTACCATAAATAATTTAATAAAAAACCGTCATACCAATATGTTTTTAGTGCCTCGCGTGTAATATTGCAACACGAAGGTAATTAAACGATTACGGCTATCTGATTCAATTTAGGATAAAAGAACCTGTATAAACTTTATAAGAAACAATTCCTACTTTCCTGTATGTTGACCTGATTGTTTTAGATTCTAAACGGAGTGAAGAATGTATTGATTTTACAATGATGTGTGTTTTTTTTTTTTTAGATTCTGAACGGAGTGAAGAATGTATTGATTTTACAATGATGTGTGTTTTTTTAGATTCTGAACGGAGTGAAGAATGTATTGATTTTACAATGATGTGTGTTTTTTTTTTTTTTTTTTTTTTTTTTTGTGTCTGTCGACACGTTTTGGGGCAGTAAAAATGCTTCGATTGCCTTATGTAGCAACTTTTCTGAAAGGAAAGTGAATCTATTTGGTACTTTAGGGGGTCAAAAGTAAAAAAATTCCAATATTTTTTAAATGCGACGGGAAAAACCATAAAAAAAATTGGGAAAAACGGGAGTTTTTACGCAAAACCAGTTTTCAACATAATCAAATTTTTTATTTTGCTATAACTCAAAAACTAATCAATGTAAATACTTGAAATTTTCACCAAATGTTTAGATTAGTATTCTCTATACACCATTAAATTTTCAAAGTATTTTGACTTTTATTAAGCTATTTATAGACAATTGAAATTTTCAATTTTTTTAAGTATTTTTTTTTTAAATAACGATAACATTTTTTTGGCTGCCCAGAAAATCTTGAAAATTTAATACAAGGTTTCTTATAAGTTGTTCCTTAACTGATAAAAAAAAATCTAAAATCGTAAGTCACAATTTTTTTTTATAAGTGCTCAAAGTTCCAATTTATACGAAATATGTAAAAATCACGATAATTTGCAAGTTATTTTGTAGATAAAAATTCATAAAACTTTTTCTGTTCATACTTAAGGTTCAAAATTTTAACACTAGGTTATCTATAAGCTACTCTTCAAAAATCTTTAAAAAAATTTCTACCGGAATTAGAGGAAAAAATTTTATGACTGTTTGAAATTTAAATATTTACGAAATTGCAAAAAATAGCGATTTATTCTCAAACGATTTTAAATATTTGTTATAATTCAAAAAGTATAAGTCGCAGATTTTGAAATTTCTACCAGCTGTTAAGATTGGTATTTCCTTTATGTCATATTTTTTTCAAACTATAATATT
The DNA here is from genome assembly GCA_034509805.1 of Sipha maydis. Taxonomy (NCBI): domain Eukaryota; kingdom Metazoa; phylum Arthropoda; class Insecta; order Hemiptera; family Aphididae; genus Sipha; species Sipha maydis. Next base: position 11,902 of record JASXSY010000726.1, on the reverse strand, counting down.
GATTTTTAAGCCACTTATAGGCATTTAAAATATTCGATTTTTTTACATTTTATTTTTATAATCAGTGATAAAAAAAATTTGGCTCCTACAAAATACTTGAAAATTTAATAGAAGATTCTACAGAAGTAGTTCTTAAAGTCATTCAAAAATTATTAAAATTCATAGGCACAATTTTTTTTTATAAGCATTTGAACAGCGAATATTGACATAAAATTACATGTAAAATATAATATAATGTATCATATTCTAGACTGACAAAGATATCGGTTTTTTTTAAAATGCTCTAACTCAAAAATGAAAAACCGCAACAACTTGAAATTTTCACCAAATCTTTATATTGACGTTTTCTATACATGGTTAAGATTTCAAAGTATTTTGACATATTTTGACTTATTTATAGACAATTTAAATTTTCGATTTTTGTAAAATTTTTGTTTTTAAACATCTTTAAAATTTAATTAGACAATTTTTCTAAATTTTTCGTTTCAAAATAAAATATACTTATTACAATATTTATAAATAACAATGTATTATATTCTAGACTAACATATCATCTCCGTTCAGAATCGTTTTTCGTATACAATGATACCTATCATTGAATTCAAATTTAACAAATCCATTATAATGACCTATCCTATGAAGTGTCGCACTCCACCCCCAAGTGTACAGCAGAGCGAGGCCCATCCGGTTCTTTTTTATTATTTAAATTTTTAATAATGAATAATTTATTAAATTAAATTAAAACACGCTTATTTTGATAAGTAAATATATTAAAATGTAATCTGGTCAGCATTAGGCATTAGCGTCATTGTGTGTTTATCTAAAACACCACTTATATTGAAATTCCCGATTTATCAAAATTACCGATAATACTGATATTACCGATTTATCTATCAAAAGTATCGAAAATATTTATATTACAGATTTATTAAAAATATCAACAGTATTGATATTAGTGATTTATCGAAAATATTTATAATAAGAAATTATCAATGAAATATACAAATATTGAAATACTTACATACATATATATTTATATTATAATATAATTGCAGACATGAGAACGAATCGTATTCTAAAGTTGTACACATTATCTAATAATGATTTCAAAATGTTCAATGAAACTAAAGAGCATAATAACGACGATAAAGACGTACTAATTGAAAATAATGATGTACCTATCTTATATTTGTAGTCAGAGTCAAACTTCAGAAGGGCTTTCTACTCCATTTTCAAAAACCACGTGAAATTAATAGTACACTTCCATCAGAGTAAACTAAAAAATTGATCTTAGAAATGTGATAAAAAAATATCAACAAAGTACACAAATGCTATTGCTTAACGGATTTCTACTGATATGCAGCCAGTTGCAGTTCGTGAGGTTCACATAAGGTGATGTATAAATAATTTGTAAGATATCTATGTAGGTAGGTAAAAAATATTACTTTTGTTACAGATACATATAACGTACTTATCCACATTTAATTTTCTTAAGTTTTCTAAGCTCTTCGTCACGGTAAAATAAAAATAAATTAGAAAAAAATAACTTATTACGTATGAAACCTAAACATAAAATATTGTTTACTTACAGATGTGTCTACGCATATAACTCATTTTTATACGGCCGCCCTGAGCACAATGAATGTGTACTCTGTTAGTTATTTAATCGTTAATACGATACATTTTTCAACACAAAAAGCTGCAAAAACTTTTTTTTAGTAAATATTATTCTTAATTACAGAATATGTGTATAATAACCAATTATAATTTACTATAAGAATCTAATAATTTTTATTGTTTTTATTTAATTTTTTTGGTTGGTTCACGTACTCCCGTACACCACGAGCCGCCATTGTATGAAGCCATACCTACAACACGATGATTGATTTGACAACATGCAATTCATTCTTTTTTAAATTAATTTAAATCACGGTATGAACATACATAACATACATTGATTTTATATCTAATCAAAGCTTAATTAATCTTGATTAATCTTAATTAATCTTAAGCAACCTTAAACAATTAAAATTTAAAAAAACTCATTGATTTTATTATCAAGAATTATACAGTAGGTATCTTGAAAAATGGTATGATTACAGTCTGTATTTGTTTAACGAACAAGTAACGAGCAGTGGCGTTCCGAAAAGGGGGTAGGGGGTGTCTACCCCCAAGGCCCTAAGAAGTTTTTTTGCAGTCGGCAAATCGCAAATTTAGTAAAATACTAGACATAGTCGGTAAAATATCACACTCATCTCGTTTATAAAATGTTCGTTGCTGGTTAGGTTAACTGATGTAGATATTACAGTTATAGGTAGATAGTATTTATAGTATTAATATTATAAACTATTTATGTTGACGTAGAGAGTAGAAGAGATTATAGAGATAAACTCATTTCTAGGACTAGGATTTATTTGCAATAAAAAATGATGAAATATGCATTTGTTTTATTAAAAATATGCAAAAATATGCAATAAAAATATGCTAAAATATGCCACATAAATATTTTTAAATACACATTTCCTATAAATTTTTTTTCAAATTAGGTACTCTAAATAAATATGTTAAAATAAACCAACAAAATATGATAAAATGAACACTTAATATAAAAACATTAAAAATAAATTCTGAAACCTGTAAACTTATCTGTTATCTCTAGATTTAAATATGCTAATCAAATTAATTACATGAAACAATAATATGGTGCTTCAAATTTTCAAAAGTAAACGATCTTCTGTTTGACCTTAATAAATTCTTATACTTGTTAAAACTTCGCTCGATATCACATGACGTAATATGATGCGGCTTCTAGCCAAGTTCCCCATCGAGTAAGTATAGGCTGTGGAGGCAAACGTAATTCTGGAAATAATTTTCGAAATTTCAATACACGATTCAGAGCTTTTAAAAATACTTTTTTCACATAACTGATCATATTATCGATATTTGGATACTCAAGCCTTATTGTTTTACACACTTTCTGTAAACCATGTGCCACGCATGATATATGTATTATGGAAAAAATACAGTTAGAGAATCAGCCGTTTTCACTATGTGTGGAGCTGCGTCAGTTAAAAACAAAAAAAAATTTATTATATTTAATCTCGTTGTGCCAAAGTATACTTAAAGCATCGTGAAATATTTTCCCCACTGTTTGATAATTGCACTTTGTAAGTTCTTCGCATGTAAATAATTACGAATTAGAATATTTATCTTCATGCATAAGACCAACTAAACCATTAGCTACGTTCCGTCAACGTCTGTAGTTTCATTTATTGAAACATATTAGGCCCTCTTAAATTTCTTTACGAATACGGTCAATTACTTCGTTGTAAAGAACTCAGTGGCGGATCCAGGATTTTTTTAGGGTGGGGTTGGAAAATGTTTTCTTTGGTCCTTGAAATATTTTTTATAACATTGCAGTCAGTGACTGATCAAGGGTTTTTACTTTTTAAAGCAGTAGTGCACATTTAAAAATGAAATTTATCGAATGTATAATTCATAAAATTATTGATTTTTAATATATATACTTCGTGATTTTTGGGAGGGGGGTTCAACCCCCAAAATCCCCCCCGTGGATCCGCCACTGAAAGAACTGATACACATTTTTTTTCGGATTGTAGATTGGTCCGGAATATGTTTACCAGTATACTTTTGCAAAAATGTATTAAAAGTTGTATTATACAATTTCCATAAGGGGATGTCAGCAATTAAAATACACGACATAAATCAAGAGAAAATTCTGAGTTCTGATCTTCGAATGAGTCTTTTATAAATACTTGATTGACTTTTTCTTTGCTTAACCGTTAATACTATTTTTAGACATCGGAAAGAAGTGTTATATGCCTAGCTCTAATAACAACTAAAGGACCGATGCAGTTGTGCGTTTTTTTGCCGTTGCAACACTTCATCCTATATTACATTTACCAGTATACGAGTTTACGAAGATAAGATAAGATAGAATAAATTACTTTTAAGTATTTTTGTAACTAAATACACCATAAAACATGAATTGTTGACGTTTTTGTCGTTAAAATATGCAACAATACTCATTTTTTTTAAAAAAAAAATACTATTATTTACCTAATCATGAGCTGATTCGTGGCATTATTAACAAAAGTAGTTTTAAGAAGTTACAAAAAAAACATACCAATGCATATAAATCCTAGCCCTGCTCATTATCAATGATTATTAATTATCAATCAGTCATGTATAGCAACTATAAAAAAAATAAATATAAATCCATGGTCATTGTTGTGGTTACTGTTAGGTACAAAGAATGATCGGGAATATTCTCAAAATAACCGCCAAAACCGAATCCATTCCTCCCAGTTTAAGCTTATGTATTATGTAATATTAAATATATACAATATACTTATACATATGAACTGCCGTGACCGGGTGTGTGCGTTTATTGTTTAATTTCTGTTTTAATAAGTGTCGCGTAAAGTTGTACAATTTTGTTTTTATTAATAACTAATTTCTAATAACTGCGTTTCTTATAATATGCGATTGCCGATAATTGCCTCATGATCGGATAGCTGTATTTGTTTAGTAAGAATTTAAGTATTATTATTATTATTATTTTATATTTATTATTATCTTTACATTGGTTGATCACAAATTCTATGACGAGTCCATTGATTTGTTGAAAAATGCAGTATAACTATAGATAAAAGCTATAGACTCTACTATTTAATTAACAATTGTATTATTAAATAAACATATTTATTTTTGGTTTTGATTATCAAAATAATAAAATTTTAATAAATTACTATTTTATTACCTAAAGTTGTTTTATGGTAACATTTTTCTCGTACGAATAAACATACACATCTCATCTACTTATAATTTTTTTTGTCCTTTACATGTAGTTGGCAATTTTCAAACTAATACCCCCCCCCCCATAAATGGGAAAGTCTCAGAACGCCCCTGGTAACGAGTCTCGAATAATTTAAAAAATCTAATCGATATCATTACTGTGTTTATTTTTTGTAAAAACAAATTGAAATAAATGGCTATGAGTTATTTTCAGAAATAGTTATTTTAAATGATATTTTACATACAGTTGATTCTGAAAATAAACAAAAAACTGTCATTATTCTAAAAAATGATCTAAAATTTTAATCAAAATGGGCGCTCCTAATTTATTGAAAATTAAAGAATATATTTTTGCTGTTCCACTAACAAATTCATTTGTGGAACGTATTTATTCGGTAATGAAAAACTTTTGGACTGATGAATGATGAAAGAAATCGACTCAAGATAGAAGTTATTAACGCAGAAATTATCACAAATTTTAACTGTTATGTCAGGAATTTTGTTATTATAATGTTATAAGCTTAAGTTAGATTTGGAATATATTCTGTTAAATCCTCTGATTATAATTATTATGTATTTAATTAATAGTGTTAAAATATAATTACACTGTTCAAATATAAATAAAATTTGTTTGTGTTAGTGTAAGTTAGTGTTTGTGTAAGTGGCGGATCTAGGATTTTTTTATAGTGGGTGCTTTTTACATAATATCATGTCCAAAAATTTGACACTCGGGGAATTATTAATAATTTCTAATAAAAATACGCAATACGGTGGGTGCTTCAGCTCCCAAGCACCCTCCTTAAATCCGCAACTGGTGTTATACAGTTTTTAAGATCAATGTCTTTATACTATAAAAGTATAGACGAAAAATATTCAAGTATAATGTACATATTACAGTTTTGCAATACTAGTTATAAGTAGCATTCTTTTCTGTTTGAATTTTAAAATGTATAACCTCGTTAAAATTATTGGTAACTATACACGTTCGTATATACATGTATATGTATTCATGTATATCAACTACATGACGTGAATTCTTATATTTTTCCCTAATAAATCGGGTAATTTTTTGGCATGGTAGGGATGTCGCCGACTTTTGCTGTGGATAAATAAAAATCGAATAAGTTTTCATACTATATACTTTAGTGTGAAGAAGGGGCCAGGCACAGCAGTCATGGCATAGTGCCGTGCTAGAACCCTTTTGTATAAATCGAAATGACTACACACACGCTATTTTGCTATGGCGACAAATACACAAATGGCTGACTTTATGTCGCTGAACAGTGGAATGATTTCAATCGTGAGTATCATTATTTTAATGTAAATATATACCGTAATATGCACATTACTATTATTATATTATTAAATCTATATATATATATGTTATACTAAATTGACATATAATAATACGAATAATAATATACTTGCGTTATGTATATTTTACTGTGATCGAGTGGATTATATTATTATTAGTATTACTATTATTATGATTATTATTACCATGATGTTTCCAACAAATAGCTTAGAATATTTAAGTATTAGTGTATAATATTACTATTGTATCCATTGTTCGAAGCACGAAAACTCCGACTTTGCCATATTTGGAGTAAACACAGAACTAACGGATGGCAGTTTGAATCATACACAGGGCAGACAAACATGCACCAACATACCATTGCTGCCCGCAGCTCTTCAGCCTCGTCTTCATCGAAAACGATCGTCTGTTATCAAGTAATACACGAATATATTACATCTAAATTATTAATACTCATCAATACGTCATAATATTATTATAACGTCTACAATATTAATGGTGTATTGGATAATTTTAAAGCAACAACAACAATTTAAATGAAAACATGACCAATACAAATATGGTGTCGTTACAAACGCTGACAGATGGAAAAATCCAAGCATCTAGATCACAAACTACTAAGAGCCGTAATCCTGAGAGAATGAGTTTAGACAGGTATTTTTAATAGTTTCATAAAAATAAGTGCTTACGTAAAAAATTATATGCAACACTATTCGAATTCATATATATTTGTCTTCAAATTTGATAAGGCGTGGTTTAATGAGCGTCCCTGTGATCACGGGCGAAACTCGACTTCGACTTTTATCCATGCAACATAACTTATTAACGAAGTTGGATGGTATTTCTGGTGCCGGTTTGTCTAGACTGGTTTTCTTGGACGTTTACGGTAACCAGCTGGAGAGAATCACAGGTCTAGAAAACTTGAATAATCTACGTGTACTTTTGCTAGGGAAAAATCGGTAAACTTCTTTGTGTTATAAAATATGTAGTTATAATTAATTACTTTATATTATTTGACCTGAAATTATTAAAAAATATAACACTGTGTTGGTATTGATTTTTTTTTTTTTTAATACTTTTTATAGAATTAAACGCATTGAAGGTTTAAAAACGTTACATCGATTGGAAGTACTCGACTTGCATGGCAACCAATTAACCCAAGTAGGTGGACTGCAAGGTCAAGGCGAATTAAAAGTTTTGAATTTGGCTGGAAATCAGATCAAAGTGTTGGGATCGTTGGACCTTGCCGGCTTACGATCGTTGCGGGAACTCAATCTTCGTAGAAATCGTTTAAAATGCCTCTTGGGGTTCTCGGAAACTCAACAATTGACGAAACTTTTTCTGAGTAACAACGAAATAAACACGTGAGTCTCTGTTCGGTATAGTATACACACACTAGAACTTATTCGAAAATACTCGATCCGACAATTTGCAGTCTTCATATAATCATAGCAGAGCATGTTTTTCGCAGAATTGACGACATGCCGAGTTTGGTGCATTTAAATAAACTCCAAGAATTAGCTATCGACAATAACCCGGTGTCGGCATTCGATGAATGCGTGTCGTTCTTAGTGTCACATCTCCCTCAACTTCAGGTGCTTAATCGTCTTCAAGTGACCGATCAGATGAAACGTGCTGCTGTAATCTGGAAAGAAACTCGAGAAAGTCTCAAATGCATTGCTGCAAATTCTACCCAAGAACCGGGGAAAAAAGGTCGCGATAATATCATATATAATGCTAAATCAAACTGGGAACAAATGCGCTCTCAACATTGCGTGTATCCGAATTTAGCATCTTCGCTGAAGGATCTGAGAAGCTCAACAGAAACAGAAGACGGTAAGTTGTATTTTTCTGATAATAAAATTTGGTCTAATACATTAATTTATGACTTCACGAAATTATAAAATTGTTTGGTAGTTTGATCAAATTTAATAAAAATGTTAATTACCTATACCGTATTTACATGATTTACAATCAAGAAAATACTAAATTAAAATCTTCTTCTCCTGTTTCTCTCTTGTCTTTCTACCAATTATTCGAGGTCGGCCACCTTTGTCCTAGATTTCCACTTGTTTCGATTTTCTACATCCCCTACACCCATTCCAACAGTCCTAATATTCTTAATCGTATCAAAACCATTTAAGTTTCGGTCTTCCTCTTCTTCTTTTCCCTTCAACGTTCGTTTTCGTAAACACTTTTACTGCTTTTGATTCATCTCTTCTCATTATATTCCCAAACCATCTCAGTTTATTTTTATAATTTTGTTCACTATCAATGCTATACCAATACTACCTCCCACATATTTGTTCTTTATTTTATCTTCTCTTGCAATTCACTCATCTATCCAAGCATTCTCATTTCCGCATCACTCATACTCTGTTTTATTCTTCAACCAACCACCCAAGACACCGAACCATATAGCATTGTTGGTCTCACTATATTAATATTTACTAATACTAAACTAAAATAATAAACTTATTAGGTCCTGTTAAACATGCAATATTATTTTTGCAGTATGACTTATATACCATGACATTTTAAAACGTATTTGCAAATTAACAAAATTTGAATTATTACACTTACAAGTAGAATGTATTTCTATATTCTGTGTCCATGGAGATTTTAAATATTTGTCCATGTCAAACTAGATTAAATTACTAACGCTTACTGTAGGTACTCATAATTTACTCAAAAACCTATATTCATGTTCTGAGTCAATTTTTTTTCCTAAATATTTGTTTTTAAAAACATAAGTTGGATATTATTATTATTATTCAATTTTTAAAAAATCGTTATTTTATCTATATTATTTTATTGAAATATATAAAAAAAAAAAAAAAAAAAAAAATGAAATCAGAACATTCAAATAAATACTACTTTAGCATAATATTTATAATTTAAATAGGCATAAGTTAATGGTTATACTTTAACAGTGGCGCCGAAGCTTGTAAAATGTGGTCGGGCAATTTCAAAACTTCGTGGCCTCAATATCTTAAATATTTTCATAACACTATCATTTATTTATAACACAATTATGATGTGAGTATAATGTGGCCTACTAATCACATTTTGAGGTACCAGCCACATTTTGAACTACCAACCATATTTTTCAAAAAAGAGGTCGGGCCACGGCCCGACCTTAACATGGACTTCGGCGCCACTCTACTTTAATGTCTACATTATTTTAGAATAACTTAAATACCATTGCATTCGATTGTAGGGATATATGTGGTAACAATTTTATTTGCTTTTAACACCATATCGCTGATTTATAAGCAATGTTATAATTTTAGTCAAAAATTATGGATGATTTTTTAATGATTAGAATAATATTTATGGTAATATTTATTTTACTAAGAATGCAAATATTTGTATGTATTTTTTATTGTATTCGTATCGTTTATTATAACCTAGTTACCAAACAATTAAAATTAAACCCATATACGTACCATCTCGTACTTAGTGTTTTATGTTTTTTTTTTTAAACGCACTTATTTAATTTTGAAACGTCAAAATGTAAAAACGAGTTGGTGAATTATTATTTTTTAATATCATCTACTTTAACTACATCGGTTACTGTTCATACAATTTTCAATTACACAGTTTAAAATTAAATTCATGTATGACCAGTTTACAAATAATACTATTTATTAACTAACTAAAGTACCTATTTATTGAGAACAGTTGCACATTGCACTTCGCTACACAATAAATTCGTAAAAAAAACTTTAAATAAAAAAAATTTAAGAATTATTCATAAGTTTTTTATTAAACTAAAGAACGAAGTATTTACTTAACGAAATATTTACAATCAGTAAAATTAAAAACAGTAAATAAATGTATTATTTAATATACCTACATAGATTTTTAAACTTGGAAAAAATGGCGTTTAGTGGCATTAATTCAACAAATAGTTGATTTAAATTCAACAAAATAGCATTATAGTTTCATAAGTTATATTTTTTGATTATAGGAATATGATAACTAAATATTTCTTAAGAGTAGTCTATTGTAAAATGCGGTCTCCTTTTATAAAAATAAAACGATTATTAGGGCTTAATTTTCAGAAAAGTTGAGAGCCAATTTTGTTGTCAGATCATTCTAGAGTAAGATACGAGTAAGATACTCGTAGTTACCAGTAGTCGATAGATGAATTGGCAGTGTATTTTGTTTATTTTTATTTTTCATTGTTAGAACATTTAGTATAGTCATGATTGATGACAACCGCAGTAATCTGAAAAAAAAATAAATACCTATATGTATATATGTTACGGTCCAGATGGACAAATCAGTCATTGTAATACAATGCCCGGAGATTGTATACAATGTCTAAGATATTTAGGCAAAGTAAACAATACATTTTTTATTCCTATATATACCAAACATTTTAATACAATGCCTAGTCATTGTATACAATGCTAAAACTGGTGTAGGCAATATGAATATTTGAGATATTTTAGTGTGTTATATTTTATAATTTCTTTTAGGCACTGCTTCTTACGGGTTACAATAAATTTTAGCAGTAGTGTCATTAGTAAATAATCAATAATTAAGGCTATGACCGCTGCACTTGTCAAAAATGTGTATCAAGGAGATGCAAATGTAAAGCTTTTGGAATTTTATGCAACTCTAAATGCCATAATGGTAATACTTGTTAAAATAAATATTAAATAAAATATATGTATTTTGTTTGCTTGGTACTCTCAGTGCCGGTCATTGTATACCATGTTTGTTTTAAGTGAATTATTATCTACACGGTTTGAATAACTCGGACATAGTAAACTATTTATCCACTTGGACCGTAACATATATATATATAAATATATAGAAACCAATCGTGACCAGTAATAAAATCGTCGAAAAAATACGAGATTTAATTTATACGTAAAAATATAACATATATTTATTTAATATGTATAATTTATACGTTTACGAGTGATTTGATGTGATATGTACAGGAACGAAGAGCGATTCTGCGCTGTGTGAGAAACTGTCAGAGAACAATGCGGAAGAGACGGCTGTGACTGCAGAACAGCGGAAAAAGAAAATGTACTTCTTGTACAAGAATCGAACGTTCGTGGAGAAAAAGCTGTGCCGGCGCCCGACAAAAGAAAAAATCGAAACGGTGCCGGTAACCAGGTTGCCACCGATATTGAACCAGTACCTGAACCAGAGTCCGACCACGAGAAGAAAATCGGAATTCAGGCACAACGACAGCAGCAGTCTGGATATGTATCCTTCCGATCAAAGCGTGCAGAGCAAAATAAGTGTTTCGAGTCTGTGCAACGTCGTGGATGCTTCCAGTAGCGATGAGAGCAGTAGCACCAATAGCTGCAGCAGCGAGTCGCCTTCCGAAGGAAAATCATCCAAAGAACCTGCTGCAGTTAATAACAAAAAAAAATATTGCTCGTCCGATAAAAAGTGCCAACCCTCGGATGTCGGCTCCGATAATAAGTGATCGACAGGAGAACAATTTTCGACCGGCTACGTCCAGGCCAAAACCAAAAAGCAATGCTTCCAACACGAAAGACAAAAACAAAGAACAAGGTCTTTATTATTTATGTATATCAAAGACTTTAATAGATCTGTTTTTATTATTCCTACGAATTGTACCCATTTTTTTATTTTTTATTTTCCATTAAATAATAATGCCTAACGCTATTTTTGGATTTGACCAACTAAGTAACTACATTTCTGCTTGCACTCGAATTTAACATAACGACGTGATGTTGTTCTAATTTTTGTTTTTTTTGTTTTTAATGCAAACGA